>JANTCA010091143.1:0-13361 GCA_024741275.1 Chironex yamaguchii
ACATCATATCTGATATTCAAATGATTGGAAGAAATCAATGGTTAAGCAAAATTGTACTTTTACTAAAATTTTAGGTTCCTTGATGGATTCCAACCTTGTCTTAAACTCAGGTTGTAGTCACTGTGATGGCAAGAATCAGGATTTGACCAAAGTTTTTTATAAACTCCTGAACATTACATAGCTGAGTTGCTACTTAATTAATCATGTTAAAGACATAGAAAAGCATTTAAAAGTTGAAGCTTTGTTCACAAATAGTAAAGTAAGTGATCATCTCTTATAATGTAGATCCTTTAGTAATGGTTTGTTAAATATGTCATATTGAAAGCAATTAGAAAAGCAAAGCACATTTCATGCAATCAACTTCTCTTTCATACAAACAATCGTCATCCACATCATGCTTTTTCAAATGGTTATCAGTCAAGTGAAATAAGGTACAGACAAGTCATTAGACATCATATCTGATATTCAAATGATTGGAAGAAATCAATGGTTAAGCAAAATTGTACTTTTACTAAAATTTTAGGTTTTTCATTCATGAGACTCTTGATCAGAATGTATCAGATCTGCATTTAAGCTGGACAGCTTGCTAATAAAAGATTCTTGTCTCCATATTCTCTATCATGAAAAATTGTATATTACTTTTATGTATTTCTATCTGTTTATTAGGCCACTGGTGTCACATGAATTTAGTAATATGATACTGGCAGAGTTACAAAGGTGAGTTGACGTTGCTGTTAACTTTCCACTACATTTTTACTTTACATTTTGCTTTATTGTAATCATTTTGTGTCATTGAAGAGTTCATTGTATTGAGTAGGAAGCATTTGTAGTAGCATTTTCATAGACATGAGCAAAGTTCAGGATATCTTTCATTCTGTGATTTTTTTTATTTTGAAGATTCTTCTCTAAAATTGACAAAGCATAAATTTAGGATATCATCAGAAGATAGCAAGATTTGACATGTTTGCTTATGTTTTAAAGTCATAAAGCACTATTTTAATAAAAGTATCTTTTTCCTTTACCTTGTAAAAGATTTCTGTTCATGCATGCACTTGTGAATGTGTATCTATGGTATGGGGTAGTGTTCAGTTAGAGCCATGACCACAACCCTGTCTATACCTAAATCTGGTCAGAGTTTGGTTGGAGAGTCTAGTTTAGACCGCAATCCGTTACTCTGTTAGAAAATGAATGAAATTGAATGAATGCATCTGGCAGCCTTACCTACGTCCATCTTTTACAGCTGCTAGGGAGCGCAAATTTAAAGTAGCATCAGATATACCTGGTTGAAATCTTACTCAACTTGAAATGTAATTTGTTGGGTGCTTGGCTACTATAGTCTGTAATTGTCCATTGATGGGGATTGAGATTAATTAGTGCTTCATTCTGACAATAATGAGCCATAATCAGATGATGATGTCATGATTTAAGACTAATTAGTAACTTGAGGACTAACTGATGATGATGTTAGCTTCTCCGTCTTTTTGATAGAGTATTTTGCAAATTATCATGCCTTGCTTCATTGCAGTTTCTCCCATTTGACTCAAGTGTAACTTACAATATAATTGACAATTTAAAAGTTCTGACGTGGCAAGGGTGTTCCTGGTAGAGATGATGTTCATTGGCCTGATGGCTTCTAGATGACTGGCTTTCGCCACCCTACATCATAATTCACTAGCCGGAGGTCCATCCTCTCCAAGGGACGAAGTGTCTCTTGATACTCTTATTGGCATTTCTGTAACAACTTGGTTTTTGTGTGAGTGGGTTGTTAGCCCGCTGCCCAAATCGCAGGTTTGGGAAATCATTTTTGTTAGTCATGTACATTTACAACATTTACTAGAGAGTTTTGAGTGTGCCAAAATGTATAAGGATGAGAATTTTCGGATTATTGGCACTGCTAGATCGTCCTTTTAATCTAAGTGTTGTGGAGTCTGTCTACATTAAAACAAGAAAACCAGTACTCTGTAGGCAGAAAGAGTTTGTTTTTTCACTTGAACTCTTCCAATAATGTTTTGTTTCTCTTTCTTTGCTTCCTTTCTTGTTTTTGATTGGCTAGTTTTGCTACATGTTTTTTGTAAAAAAGGTTGCCATATACATATGCTTTCCTTTCTGACGATTTATACTCTTAAGAGTGTCAGACGAAAAAAGCTTTTAAGTATGATTTAGTGCAAGCACAAATTTTCAAGGCGATAGTACAAAGTTTCTATATTTAGTGCGTAGGGCCTACTAAATACCCTGATTTTTCTTACTAGTGCAACATAGCCACACCGTGTTTCCATAGGCCTGAAATTACAGAGAGTGAGCAGCCTTCATCACACTTCGTGACATGACTCCATGTGATTTCGAACAACGATTCTCATATTCAAGGTTTTGAATTCCACTTCATGAGCCTTGGCCATTTGACCATGCACGCTATTATCTATGAATTTCCTCTATTGCTCAAGTGTTTTAACTCTAGAATAAAAACTAGTGTAGAACTTTATATCTTTTGGCTCTTGGCTTTGCATGCTTTGCCTTTCTGTACCGTAGTTGGATGTTCCTTTTTAGTGGCTGATAGTAGGCACAACTACTATTCATCTACCTTCTGACCTTAACCCTCAGAAAGACAAAAGCAAGGATGCAAAAAAAGATGCAACGAAGACTGACAAACTTTATCACTGTCACAGAGAAACGAATCCCGCTCTGCTGGCTTCAAAACAAGGCCATTACAGCTGAACTATTGGCTTTCTCACAAGCATTATGTACTTATTTTTCACTTTCGGCTCGACATCATCCAAACGTCAACATATTAGGCATAAATATCATTGTTCTCAGTTTGGAGAGCATACCGTAATCACAGATGGAGTAAATTCGAGGCGACCTGTCTCACCGTTATTGTGTTTAATAACAATAGGATATCGTTTCCGTTTCTTTTAAAATTTGTCGCAATGTAGAAAGTATGTCAGTGACAGTGCTGGTTTAGTGGAGACAATTGCCCTTAAAGATATCTATGTCTAATGAGAAATCGTGCTATTCTAAGAGTGTTTCTAAGAAAGTATGAAAAATCAACATTGGAATGGCCAATTATATTACAAAACTTATTTGTTCTGTGCTCAGTCTCTCATTGTCTTATTTAGTTTAAGGAATACGATATTGTTATAACATCGTCGTTTTCGTTTACCTGTTGACTTTGATCTCAAATATGAATACCTGGCTAATATTATGCAAGCAAAGCAACTACGAGACCAATTGCAAGTAATATGACAATTGTCCATTGTTAGTTTGTTTGTTTGTTTCTCTGGTAGCATTACTTTCGAAAATATTGCTTTCTTATTGGCAGAGAAATTGAGCTTCTTGTATTCTCACTGAATACCAAGAAGAAGACAGACGATGTAAATATCTCTATTCTACACGAAAAAGCACAACAGCAACGAACATATCGTGATTATCTTATTGTCGGTATTAATGGTGTTACTAAAGCATTAGAAAAAGGAATGTTGTCACTTTTATTGGTAAGTTTGCAGTGACTTCTTTCATATACAATGAATTATGATTGATACACTTAATGTTCTGAAAATTTTCTTAGCTCTCTTTGCGTTATAAATTGAAATTGTGACTTTTATTCAGAGTCAGATGTTCCACTTTTAGCTGTTTTCTAGCTCAAAGGTAAGCAACCCCTACCTCGGCTGGACAGCTTCTTTGCAAACGTCGAGGATGCAAATCTTCCTGAGACATATATTGGGTTGATTTGCTATCACCGGAACCACACCATGATACCCGTCGCCATTTGTGTTAACGATGTTGTCCATGGGCCATTGCCCTAAAGTAAAAGATAAAATTTGTACCTTTCCCTCTCTTGTACGATCCATTTACGAATCTTCGACATAAGAGGCCATAAGAGGTCACTCTGTCGTTCTTTAGCACGAAACGAACTATAAAAAACTGGAAAATTATCTGGCCGTTTTATCATATTATTACTGTTTAGAGATAACAAGGTATCACTCTGTTGAACATGTGTACCCTAACCTTGACTTGTATCGCGACGTTTCGGTTCGGATCGCTGAACGCCACTAAGGAAGTTACCGTGTTCTATTTTCTATTTTTGTGTCGGTTCAAATCGATTATATGTAGATGGGGCATAAGGATTCGTCAGTTAATTTGATTTCCTTAGACCTTTTCGACTATTGCTAATCCATTTTCTTAGGCTTATGCTACGTGTCTATCAGGATGTCTATCTGTCTGCATAGCCGTTGCAATTGCCTGCTCCTCAGTCTTATTGACTTTGAAGCATCATCCACTTAGACATTTCATAGAACAGCATTCCTGTCTTCTTCTACAATCCGTTTTAAATTTGTCGTAATTATTAATGCTCTTCCTTCTGATGATGAAGGTAACTATGTGGTGCCTGCTCTTGAATCACAAAACGAAAGTCTGTTTCAGCCTTTCAAAGAGAAGTCATCTTGCTGTTTAAATTTCACGTGAGCGTCGTGGTCACCTTCCCCATTAGAAGGGCCAAGAATAATCCAGGCAAAGATTGAACCAATGGCACAGGGTTCATGAAGCCCTTTTTGCGGTGCTGTAGTGGTCTCTGAAGGCCTATGTAATCGCTGCCTATGAGCGGCATAACCTCGCTATTCTCCGCAATCTACAACGATTGTCTCGCAGTAAGACCACGTTTGGATTGCTCTCATACAGGAGATATTTTTGGAAAGTGAACAAACCCTGGTTTTCTTGATCCTTGGCGTATCTACCTTGTGTTGTCTATCAAGAGATTTTACAATGTAGAAGATCCCTCGTCGGAATTTGTATTTTCTGGTCAAAGACCGTTGCGGAAGGGTATGTTGCTAGCCTTCTAGAAGCTTCCAAACGTTTTGGGAACCGTTAACCATATCTCAACAGTTTGACAGTTATTATCCAAGTAAATCTTGTTTAGAAGATCGTAACTAATGATTATAATATTAGAACATTAATTAGACTACCTTGCTAGCAGTTTCTATAGGACTCAAGCTTAATAACGAGTGGCCCATTGTTTTTAGGGTTTGTCTTTTTATAATAGAGCTACATATTTCAAAAATTTTTGGTCAGGTTCTGACACCTTGTCAATCCTTCAAGTACAGTATTTTTCATTCCGAAGTTCGTTACAACGCTTTTTTGTAGTAATTGCTTTAAACCTATGATTGGACGTATGCAATTTACAGCGCGAAAATACAAATATTCTCCTCGTATTTTTGTAATTTTCTTTCTTAATCAATTCGCCTTGCATGCAACCTTTCGTGAGTCCCAACTTCACCATTTTATCATCTCAAAAGAAACCGACCTTGCAAATTAGCAAAAATCGTCGCCGTTCAATTCTTAATCGTTTATTTTAGACAGCATATCAGTCCATCATAAATATTAGATCAAGTCTTGAGCTAAATGCAATTTCTTTAACGTGCTAGAAATGAAATAGTTTAACCATGAGGGCGGCAGAAAACTGCTGCCTACCGTCCATATTGACATCATCATCAAACTTTCTGTTAATCTATGATAATCATTTGCGGCCTTTTTGTGTGATTTAACCATACTATGTGTTTTAATTGTCGAGAATGCACGAAATGGGTTTGAGTGACAGTCCACATTACTTAAGCAGTCTACGGATTAAATGACCAACCCATAAATGGACCTTCAGTCATGTAATCCCCGAAAGCAAATGTTTTCTTATATTATGAGACATACACTTCTTTTAAGGCTACTTCGTGGTCACTCGTGTTCAGTAATATTATAAAACATGGATAACACGCTTGCTTTTTCTCCATGACTACATGCTACTGTAAGTTGATAATCCTCGACCCCAGACGTTGTTCTTTGATCCGATAATGCCTTGCTTTGGAGTCCAATAGACAGCAAAGAGAGCATTTTATTTAATAAATTTGTTTGACGGAAGCTAAGGGATTATGTGCTGATCCCTCAACCCTTCATTGATCAAGTTTCGATTCAGTTAAGCTTGCGTGCTTTTATATTCAGTATTGTTAGGAGCTACGGAGTTTATCAAGAACAATATGAAAATACAATATGCCGATAAGCAGCTGTGAGACAGGAAAATGAAGAAAACATTTCATAGTACGAAATATAACATATATTTTAATGTTATAGGTCAGTTCACCTCAATCTGAAGTAACTATCTGCTATAACATTCATACTTTGGTACCAAGAAATATTTAGCAAACATAGTTACAGTTATCCGCAAAAAGTTAAGATCAAAAGAGCTTCAGCATACTCCTGAAATGGCAAAGCGTATTCTACATCCTTAGGTTTCCCTTCATCATACTTGAAAGTTTTCGATGCATTTTGCACGCCAGTGCTCGGCTGCGGACTCTAAAACTGACTTAGGTGAACGCTTACTCTGGAATTATCCTTAGGATTTTACTCTAGAATTGTGTCCAGACATTATCAATAATACTACTCATTTCGCAATACATTGGTCATAATATTGTGACAAAGGGTAAGCGTGTATTGTTGATGCTTGCATAACGGTGGTAGCGGAATCTGTTAGGATCCGAGGTGATGGTGGATTTTTTTAGGAAAGAGGGAGCAAGAGACAGGGCCTGGAGATGGTCTTGAAAATTGTTGAGGTATTGTGTAACGCAGTTTGCATAGTTTAAAGGTTGGTTCCAGTTGTGAGGTTGGTAATGTCATTAGCATAGGATATTACTTTGCCACTTTTATCCCCTGAACCTGCTTATATTGGAAATGGTCTATTCTGATCGTCGACCAACCCTCCTGCTTTAGCATTTTTGTTGCACCCATAGGATCTTTTCTAACGGAGTATAAACTACTGTACTTATCGTTTGCATGTAGAGTGCCTGGGGTACCTTTTCACGTAGTTTCATTCTGCTTGATGTTAAGGGATTTGGTTATCTTTTGCGTACTGTCGAAAGTGCAGCCTCCTAATAAGAAAATTGCGCTGTGCAATTTTAAGTTCTTATTTCCATCACAAACTTTGAATTGAAGTGGAAAGATCAAGTTTCCGGGATAATTTCGGAGGATCAGACAACAATTTGGTTCAACTTTCCAGCTGGTTTCGACGCTGAGCTAATATCATAATGACAAATACAAAGGACTAAATGAATGCTTCAGCAACTAACATGGGCATTCAGGCTGTTTGATCAGCCACTTAGCTACAGTGAGGGGCACGATGTGTTCAGTTCTTAACTCATAGCTGCTTTGTATGCATGATTTATTACAATTAAACTCAATATTTGCTGTTATGCATCTTTTTTCTTTTATAAAATGTCCGTTCTCCGTCAATGTAACAGGAGTAACCTCATTTTGGTTCCTTTGATTAAAGAAATCTTGTCAGGATGTCCAAAGCTTAAAGAGTAGTGGACTTCCTAACTATTTATATGGATTGCCTCACTTTCCTGTGCAGTCAAGGTGGGATTCCCAAGGAACAGTAAATTCAAAATCTCTTAACAACCTACTACGCTTTGCACCAGTAACCAAAGAAATCTGTTTGTAATTTCCCTCGTCGCTTTTTAGAGACACAGCATGGCCTGGATAAATTGATCCCAGGCATCCATGCTTCACCAGATGGAACCCAACTGGAACTTGTTAATGCCTTCTTGATGAAACTACTCCCAGAGATTGCTAAACCATTACTGAGTAGAGACAAGCCCTTTCAGGATGTCGTTACAGCAATTGCCGCAGCTAAATGACAAGAATCCTTTACACCTACTTCATTGAATTCCACTCCAACAGCCGCCGCTGTAGTGGTAGAGGCACCTTCATCCCCTACGCCTGCTACGCCTACTGGTACCAAAAGCCCTATTTTTGCGCAATTTTAGTACATATTTTAAGGCCCATTGTGAGGTATCTGATCATTCTTGTAAGAATGGTTATTTGAGTCTGTGTGTTCGATGTAAGTCATTTGATTGTAAGGCAGTTTAGCATACTAGTAACAGTATAACAGTTTTTGCATCAGGTAGTACTGTCCAACGTCGTTCTGACAATTTTCTTGCAGAATACCCCAGCATCTGCATCTGGACTACAGGCAACTTATGTTGAGCATGACGATTCTGTATCTTTAAATTCAGTTTAAGAGATTGTATTTAACTCTCAGGCTGCTTTTCAGCAAGATTTCACAACAAGAATTTTAACTGAAGTAGAAAAACGCCGTCCACTTCCTCAGTCCTTGCCTCCTCTACAGGGTACTTTACCATCAAAGTCTGCAGATTCATCGCAAGCTTGTAAACATATCGATGAATCTTATCCACCAGCTCAAGAAATTCTCGCCCAACATGGTAAACTCAAGGTTCTAGTTCAAACCTTTCCGGCTCAGTGATGGTATGCGTGATGGCACTTTAAATACTGACCTGTTTCATCAGGTTAAATTAACCTTTCCTACTAATGAACTTTTATCTTGCTGCCATTGACGCCAATCATGCCATGCTGGTACAATCCTCGTATTCATGTCCATATGTACGCCCTAAAAAAAAATTATTTGTGCTGTCCGAATTTTCTTTACGTAGGAGGGGTAGGCTGTAACAGGAGTAACCTCATTTTGGTTGTAAGCCTCGTTATTGTGTAACATGTGATTTATAAATGCATAAATAAACTGTGATTCACATGATCGTAGTCAGTCTGGGTGTGTATTTTTGATTGCAGAGCAGAAATCAATAGGATTGGCATTTCTTGACTGACTCTTTTCTTGACATACGCAAATTTGCAGAAAACCCTTTGCAATGTATTGTGGCTGCTGGAATTTGCCCACCCCAGCCTATATCTCCAATTACTTGTTTGTGTTTGACCTTAGCCTACAGGGCATTGTTTATTTATCGTTATTAGTATATTGATAAACTTTTAACATTGACAACTTCTCGCCCAAGACAGTTATCACCTTCAAGCTCTTTTATATTCGCTACGAACAGGTGTGTCGTTCGGCCAAGCCGAGTCAAATGACGGAGCACTTAATCCCTCTTGCCAACATTAGAGATTGCCCAGCATGCTGTTTACCTCGTTTAAGTTCAACAATTGCGCCTTTATTAGGATTACGATCCGTGCTAGCCGTAGGATTCAAGGTAAGACTTAGCGCGCCCAACATACGGTTTTTACTTAGTTTTAGTAAGTCTTTGATCTGCTTTATTCGATGAAAATTGTACGACCGTTCATAGGAATGTAAAGGAGCTTAAGACCGCCATTGATGGATTGGCTTTTCATGGCTAATTACAGGAACTGTTCACATTTGAATTCCTCAGTGTTAGCAGGCATCTACAGTAATAGGTTAAACCATGAATACTCCCATGTAATCTGGCATTTTCCACAGTTCCTTGGTGAACTGGCTAATATCGCGTAGCTTATAACACCGCGTGTATCTAGGTGTTTTCAGGATTGGGACCGCGTTCAAGCTTTGAAATTGTTTGATGTGTTCAAACATTTGTGCTGACTCCAAGGCTTAAACGTGTTCAGACGGGGCTTGCCCAAAGATAAAAGCCTTGTGTGTTGTTCATTTTATAAGATTAGGCATTACTTTCCTGATTTCTAAAAAAGTCCAGATGCTGTTTTCGTACTGTACGGTATTGCTTGCGTTAATTGGTGAGTTTTTATGGTATCAAAGTAACAGCTACTTTCGTTATTATAGTGTATTCGATTTTTGGATCAAAATAGTGTTAACACCAAATCTGATGATTACGGATAGAACCGAATAACCTAATTCATTGTGTTATATAGGGTAACATACTAGCTGTCTCTTTGTTTTACCCTTTGCAATGTTTGGTAATGCTAACATTGAGGCTGTGAGTGTCTTATATATTATGAAGCCAAAATACCAGGCAAGAAGTAGAACTATTGCTTTTATTGCTCTTGCAACGTGTATGATCCTGATTGGATAACTTAAAATAGATACATATCTTTTGCAGGTGAATATCCCTGATAATCCATTGTGTGATCTCATATCTTATATCGTGGACAAAACCCCTGAGACTAATCTCCACTGGATGCAAGTATGGAAAACTGAACTTAGAGATGCACTCGACCAAAGGACAGTTGGGGGAAGACATTGTACTGATAAACAGGATAACGAAGTTATGACAGTCTGTAGGGCTGACAAAAATAACGACGTTATAGCTGAAGTGGATGGATTATCGACAGATTCGAAAATTGCATTATCCACTGCAGCCACTCGAAGTGTTTCAAGTATTACCACCCCACCAGAGGATAGTGATCATGATAGAGTGAGCAACAGATTACTTTGTGGTCTTGTCCTTAAGAAACACTCAGGGAGAGACCTGGAACTAA
Source organism: Chironex yamaguchii (assembly GCA_024741275.1). Lineage (NCBI taxonomy): Eukaryota > Metazoa > Cnidaria > Cubozoa > Chirodropida > Chirodropidae > Chironex > Chironex yamaguchii. The sequence continues at coordinate 10,249 of JANTCA010091143.1, forward strand.
CTAAGAAAGAACGAAGAAAGAAACGGAAACTAGAAAAGCAATGTCAGACTATCACTAAAAGGGTGAAATTAAGTTCGGGAAAGAAAGGAACGACTTCTTAATAACATTTATCTGTTATATAGTAAATAATTTTAATACAAACTATAAGATTCCATGATTATGCAATAGCTTCAAAGGTGTTTGAATGCATCCCTTTCCAACTACGACCAAAACCCTAACCGACAGCATTAGCTTGATTACAGAATAACAAGAGGAATATGTTTTGGCAACTTGTTTCAAAAGTATGTAAGCTTGAAACAATAAAATGATTTGCAGATTTAAAGTTCGTGATCGTATGCAGCGAGGTCTTTCTTTTCATTGGCAAAAGGAATGCCTTTGAGTAGGAATTAAGAGTTTCAATCCTATTTATCAATTGTTTATTATTATCATCGGTTTTTTACTGTTATTACCCTTAATTAGCTTTTGCCTTATAGTGATTTATTGACCCTGTTATGAACAACAGCCTTAAAAACAAATCCAGCCTTATCCTCGCAAACTACATCAACATTCACAATGGTTGCCCATCTATTATATGCTATGGAAGTACCAGGCTTATGGAAGCAGATATTTTATTTTCAAAAGGTTGTTATGGCCTGCAGTGCGAGGTATTTTCTCGCTCTCGTGTCCATGGTCTTCAGGTCATCAGCCATTCAGACCAGTAGACCAGTTGGATATGTATATAGATGTCGGCCCACACGTTATGTCGCAATTGTGGTATTGCTCCACTTTTGACAAATATATCAATACACTTGTGTCTGTTATATATATCAGACACTGATGAAGGCTTAAGTCCAAGCATAGATAAAATTAATGAATTTCCCCTTACTCACCTGCGTGGTTACGACTCCGATACCAAGGGCTGTAAAAGTCCTTCAACAGACCTAAGTGTCCGGATACTACATCAGCCTGAGTGTTGACGTTTAAGTCTGAGGGTTGTGATTTTGATCCCAGTAGGCTCGAAAGTCAAAAAATTATGCCAATCAGTAGACAGGAAGCAAATTACTTCCGGAGTATGTTGCTGAGACTTCTAACGCGATATAAGTACCTGCAGAAGACTAATTTAAGATGCCGCTAATGTGTCAAAGAAAATAAGTGGAATATATACCTCTAAAACAATAGAAATTTAAATGAGTTAAATTTAAATTGTTTAAAAGCATTCTTACAACTTTCGTACAATAACTTACATAGCATAATCCAAGAACCATTTTTGGGAAAACGTAATGCGACTAGTTCCCCAATCCACCTGTAACTCCGCCGCTGAATTACCGGTAAATACTTTAACCCGTTGGTCATGTTACAACCACTTTGTTAAAGCCCTTTTGGTCAATGTTGATATTTCTCGCAGTTTTTGACACGTAAAACAGCACGCAGTCACTGATTGCTAAGATAGTATTCTTGTAATCTGCCTCTTTGTAATTTGTAGGATAGAATTCTTACTCAAAATTTCATTAAACAGTCATCTCTTGTAAATACCACGTCTTGATCTCAAGGATGATATGTACACTAAATTGTGAAACAGGTAAAATGGACATACAAGGTCAAACATACCAACTTTGTATAACTGAAACCAAAGAATAATGAGTTTTTCAAGATAAATCTAATCGTCCATAAGGTACACTTGAGAGATCCGATAAAACGAAAGGTTGAAGCCTTTATTCATTTTGTGTATAAAGCTTCTTTGCTCCATGACTCAGTTTACATACTATTTTGCACGAGATTTCATTTCTGCTTAAAGTAGCTGGTCTTCTTCGTTCTTGCGGTGAATTTGGATTTTTACCAATTTTTTTATTTTTTAAATCGCAAAAGTTTCTTCGAGCTCGGCACCTTTCATCTATCCGACGAAGATTATTTTTTCACGAGCTATCGTTTGGCAATGCTAAAACAATAAGATCACCGAACGAACTGTATTGTCTGCCTTTGTCCTAGGGCAATGGTGCCTGCTATGCTTACCCCAGTCCATTACTGCAAACAAGGCGGAAATGAAGCGATCCTTCGCAAGCTGTGGAGTTTGGGGTTGCACTTGAAAATGCTATTAAATGACACACTGGATTAGTTATATTTCTCGGAGGAAGATGTGAATTATATTGAAATAGAGGGACACCAATATATAGTCAATTATACCTCCGTTGTTGATTATCAAGCACACTCACAGCATACAAATCAGGTTTCGATAGGATGGTGACTTATTTGACCTCAAAAGGCTGAAGAGTAAGACCAAAGCCCTTGCCGTATACATCAGAGAGGCACAATGTGCAGACGATTTAGCAATTTTCAGTGACACCGCTGATGGCTTACGAATCCTTCTCCCTACGTACATCAATATAGCTAAGAAGATCAATCTATGCATCAATACAGCAAAAATTGAAACAATGCGCATTAGACCAGAAGCCGAATTTTTCATTGATCAAACCAAATTAAAGAATGTCAGTAGTTTTAAGTATCTCAGTACTAAGTAATGAATGACTGTTAAATGAAGGACGAATTAACGAGGAGCATCCAAACCACATCCTGTGCTTTTGGTAGATTACGTCATCGAGTTTTTGACTCAAATCATCTAACCTATCTCACAAGCGTAAAGGTCTACAACCAATGTCTCATGTCTCTACTAATGTACGGCAGTGAAACTTGCACTTTGAACTATCAACCATTTAGGCAACTCCGTACAGTTCAAGAGCGACATTTAAGGAAAATACTAAAAGCTAAAATGGGACCTGTACATCAGTTATTGCAAGAGCATGTGCGAAAGATGTAGAAATATTAATAGTAAGAAGTCGACTACATTGGCTAGGCGACTTACCGGAATGAAATATGGTTTATCCAGTGAGATCTTTATTGTATGGTGAATTAACTGAAGGAACACGTCCTGTTAGTGGACGAAAACTTAGATTTAAAGACACGTGTTACAGTGAGCTGAAGTGTGGTAATGCACTTGGACAATGGAAGAATCGAAGTAAATAGAGACAAATGATTCATCAAATATTTGACAATGTTGATTCATCAGATATTTGACAATGTTGATTCATCAGATATTTGACAATGTTGATTCATCAAATATTTGACAATGTTGATTCATC
>JANTCA010091144.1:0-13361 GCA_024741275.1 Chironex yamaguchii
CGCGGGATGATACTGAGGTATGTTATCTATTAATAAGGATGTATTATGCTGTAAGGCGAAAAGTCCATGATGTAATCTTACATGGTTTTGTACAGGAGTACATTGTGGCATTTTTATAGATACTGCCTACGTTATGCAATAAAGAGTACTAAAAGTAAGGGTGTCCATCTCCAAGAATTTTATTTGTCAATTATTTGGATGAAATTTTAACGATTATTCGCTTATTCGATGAATTTGATTGGGGCATCATAAAATTTTTGGGGTGATAGGGTGTGGCATATAAAATGTAAACTATGATTTAGTCTTTCTATTACCATTGAACAAACGCAAAATTACAATTTTCTCTAATAAAATACAGAAAACAATCGGTATTGTCGTCACAATACGGATCTTAAGCTGTCCTCTTTGAAGAAGGTCAAGTAAGAAATTCAAGCAACTTAAATCCTAAGTTAAACGCTTCCCGTGCAACAGAGGGGGGATACTCACCCTCTGCCCTTGCACGGTTTATGTTTTTTCTCGTGTGTTCCTGTGATTTTCATTTGTGCCCCCACATATTGTATATTCTCCCCTTCAACATCTCATGGTCAGGACTGCTTTACCATCAGAGTCCAGTCATTCATGTCCTCAGCTTTCTTTTTTACAAATTAGGATTTTTATCAATAGATCTTCCAGTTGATTTGATAGCCCACCTCACCTTACCGTTTTTTTTCTTTCACCTTCTGTCTTAAGGATGCCCCCCCCATAGCTTTCTGGTCTCATACACTCAAGCTTTTCCTTTTGCTGCTGTCATTGCTGTAGCTATTCGATCTGTCACTAGCATTCGATCAGTCAATGCTGCTCGTTTAGTCGGTGCTATTCGATCAATCGTCGCTATTGGATCAGTCACATTATCCTATTGTTTGTTGCCATTCGAATAGTCGTTGCTTTTCGAATAGTCGGTTACTTTTAGAATAGTCGTTACTTTTCGAATAATATTACTATTCGGTTACTGACGAATAGTCGGTTGGTGAATGACGTAACCGAATACCAAGACAAGTAACCGAACATCGATTACTCGACCGTCAGTGGACAGGCCTAACTGAAACCCCTTGTTCGGGACCGATTAATAGCCAACATTAAAGTTGTATAAAGCAATTTGCCCAGTGCACAGGCAAAAAAAGAAATGCTTAACTTGTGCATTTGGCTCCATGACTCAAAGGCAAAACATTTGTAGAAGAAACAAAAGTTTTGGCTCAATCCCATTTCAGTTTTCTTCTGCGTTCCTTTTCTGATAAACTTCTGATAACTTTCTGATAATCTTCATTGTATTATAGTCAATGTTTTCTTTGCCTTCTAAGATGATGGGTATGTAAATTACCACCATAGATGCCATGTTTACTGATGGATCCTTCATCAGCCATTATCCTCCCTGTGGTGTTAATATTTTTTGAGCATCTCATTTTATTTTGGATGATGCTCCTTCGTATAATTTGCTGAATTACTGTAGTTTTTGGAAGTTTGTTAAAACTGCTGAGATGAAGTGCCTACTGTTATCGGATTAAAAAACAATTCAACACCGATATACCGAGCACTTTTTATACCAGATATGCCGCTTGTAGTCCAAAATCATAACCCCAAAAATGTCCAACAAATCCGTACTATTGACCAGCTACTGTTGTTCATTCCTGAATTCATTTAATTTGAAAGTTCATACATTAGACTTACATTTCTCTTCGCCTGTAGTCCGTCGATACTTTCTCAGAGGGCATTCGTCTTCAGCTTCAAATCACTGTCAATGCATTTCGTCCTAATTGCTTTCATTTCAGCTTTAATTCCCCTTTTTCCAAGTCGTGTTTGTGCTACAAGACAAACATGTCATTTCTTTTGTCGTTTCAATGATACATTCTAAATTTCCTTTGACCTTTAAAAGTTCAAATCAAGAGGGAATTTTTTTTGTGTATAATCACTGAGTTCTGACGGCATTTAGGTACTCTTAGCTTAACAACAAGTCCCTTATTTCAAAATAAACTAAGCTTATTTTAATACACTTGGCAGTAGACCGCAGCAATGGTAAAGTGGTCGAGTCCTCGCTTTGCTTGCGAATCGAATCCACGACCAGTTCATACCAAGGACTTAAAAAATGGTAAGTAATGTTTCTTTGCTTAGCATTCAGCACTTACGGGATAGATTATGGAAGTTAAACATACAGTGCTACCAGTGGACCTACTGTAGTATTCACTGTGCTTGCACAGCTGTGTGACTGAAAGGCTGAGAAAACGGAGACCGGTGCCGCCCTGTGCGTCAAAATTATGTTGGAATGATCTCGGCAGTAGGAGCGGCAACCAAAGGCTTGCAGACATGATCTATCATCCATGATAGTCATTTAAATCAATTGTGCATTGCGTTCTTAGCCTTAGTTTACAATTGTTGTCTTAGTTAGCTTCCACAACTATCCTAAGTTGGGCTCATAATTTGCCGTATAGCCAGCTGCCAATAATGCTTTACTAGCCAGAACTACCGAACGATCAGCTTAATCAGCCACCCAAGGAAGGTGATGCTCAAAGTGCTGCTACGAAGACTCCAACCACAGGTTGAAAGCGTCAAACCTGAGGAGCAGGCTGGATTTAGAGCAGGACGCAGTACCACTGAACAGATCTGCTTCCTAAAGATTCTTTCAGAGTAATAACTGCAACATCAACTGCCGCTGTACCACGTTTTTATCAGTTTTAAGAAGGCGTTCGACAGAGTTTGGCATGAAGCTTTGTGGGCAACTATGAAGAAATTCAACATCAAAGCAAAGTTAACTAAAGTCATCCAGAACCTCTACAGAAAGGCAACAAGTGCAGTGTTATTTAACGGATCCCTCAGTAAATGGTTCCAGGAGCGGATCAGTGTACGCCAGGGTTGTCTGCTTTCACCAGCACTTAAACCTCTCTCTTGAGATGGTCATGATGGCTGTACTCGAGAATCATCAGGGAACGGTGAGCATCGGCGGAAGGCGCATAACCGGCCTTAGATTTGCTGATGAGATTGATGGTCTGGCAGGCAGCTAGTAGGAGCTCTCTGAAGTGGTGAGACGTATGGACACTTCATCACGGCCTTATGGGATAGAAATCAGTGCAGAAAAGACAGCTGATGACAAACACCCCCTACCCCCCATGGTATTTAGACTGACATCAAGGTCACCGACCACACGTTGGACACGGTTGCTGCATTCAAGTTTCTTGGTTTCATCATCTCAGACGAAGGATCAAAATCAGATATACTAGCCAGGATAGCGCAGGCCATATCAGCTCTAGCAAGGTTGCAACCTATCTGGAGAGACCGTGTTATGTCGCTTCCCCAAGGTAGGGCTTGTCCGCTCTCTGGTGATCTCGATATTTCTGTACGGTTGTGAGGCGTGGACATTAAACGTTCATCTCCAACACAGAATCCAAACTATGGAAATGCGCTGTTATCGGGGGGTAATGAACAGCTCTTACCGTGATCGTGTGACAAATGAGAAGTCAGACGTCGCATCAACGACACTATTGGACCCCACCAGGACTTACTGACAATCGTGAAGAGCCGCAAACTGAGATGGTACGGACACGCGGTTAGGTCGACGGCCTTGCAAAAACCATCATACAGGGCACAGTCAGATGGTACGGGATACGTGAGGATTGTAGGATAGATTGTAGACCGCCTTGCCTACTTCTTCATGGAACTAGTCGAATGAGCTTAACAACCGGGATGAAGTCACTTGTAATCTTTTCAGCTATTTGGTGCTCAGTTCAGCTTAGCAGCTAATTATAATACCTCCATATACAACCTATTCTTCCTTTTCTTATTTTTATTTGACTCAGTGGTCAGTACTTTGCACTAAATAACTAATATTAGATAACTAACCTGTCCAACACAACTTCGTAAGTCGGAAACTCGGACGGTCGCTATTAACTGTTATCTTTTATTGCCGGTAGGAACCTTTACTTTATCCCTTGGAATCTGTGGTGTACTTCCATGTATGCAAGTAATATGGTATTAACAGGTCTATTTAAAAAGCGAAAAATTTTTATACTGTATTTGACATTGTTGCGAAGACGCTTTCTAACGACTTCGTTATTTTGTTTGTTTTCGTATCTAGTTACATAGTTTGTTTACTTTGTAATGATTAATAATAATTAATAGTTTTTTCCCTTTATAATATCAGGCTGACCTTCATGCGCAACTTGAAGTGCAGGAATGCGAGACGGAAAAGTTACAACGACAAGTACAAGAACTTACAGAACGTCTGGACGCCATTGGTAGTTGTGAAGCGAGTATCAACTCCAAAATTGCTGCGTATCAAGATAAACTATCGCTCTTTGAAAATGCCGTGACTTCAGCGCGAGACAACGGAAGGGTAAGTTCGAAAGCATCGCAATTCCGATCACTCAGTTTTTACTATTTTTTCTTTACTAACCGATTTGGGTGTTGTGTTTGGCACAAAATTTCGCGAGAAATTGTTGTCTTGGTTAATTTGTCGTGATGGGGATGAATGTTTTGCTTTTGTTCATAATAATGTTTACATACACAAATTTTGGCACTATTTAACCATTCTTATGATGTAAAATGGTTATAAAGGGTGTCGCCCATATTTCTCGTGAGTAAAAGGGTTCCTGATCACATAGGATTTGACCGGAAACCCTTTTCTTTCGTGTTTTGAACTACACCTGGAAAGTACATAGCATGTCGATAGGTCGTGGAATAACCCAGTTGTAATTTGTTGCTTATTTTAGGTCTCAAAGGAATACAATCAACTATACGAAATCCTTAAAAATTTGCGTAAAAATTTTTCAAGGCATGATTCACGTCAGCATGCTATCGACAGTATAGAGCAGGTAGAGTGCATATTTAAAAATTTTCCTTGTCTTATAATGTCATATGTTCTGTCATGGTCGAAGAGCAAACAATTTGACGCAGGTAGGTATGGGAGGGCAATACAACATGGCAGATTGATTTGATCCAGTCTCATTATTACCTCCTTGATCTCGAATTAACTCTGCATTATCAGTGTTTCTTGCAAGCAAAATATATTGTAGCTTTACTACTCTTTTGAAGAACGTAACGATTCATCCGCGAATTTTCGACCTACAAGGCCTTAATCATGTCATAGTTACAAAGCCACTTTATAGTTATATACTAGCCCCACGGCGCTACAATTTTATAATTTCAGTACACAATGATGTGAAGAAAGTCGCATACTCATTTGTCTTAAGTTTAAAATGACACAAAAGGAGTAAACAGGATGATTGCTGTTTCGCTTTGTTTTCAAGCTTATCCCTTGGATATGTCTCTACTTTGTTAAGGAAATACTTAACTGGAAGTACTTCGTCTAGAGCAGAAGTAAGATTGTCGGCAGTTAGCACTTAAGCGTTTTTCCCATCGTTGGAGCTGAAAGAGGTTTACAGATCAGTTAGTTTCAGTGTACCCACTATGGTGCAGTGTTTCTTTATTCCTAGAGACTGATATTAGGAGGTCGAGCTCTTGCTTATCGTGAAAAGGCAAAATATAGCAACATATTGAACTTACCCACAAAAACATGTATTATTGATAAATTTGAAACTTCTAATGCATGCCTTGTAATGCGAGAGTAGGGATCACTGTTACATGCATTAATGCTAGTGCAATCCTAGGCATTTCTATAAAGTGCTCAGAGCAAAGTATTAACGGCTATTTGAGACAAAGGGTGTTCATTTCCTCACCCATTTTATTGCAGTGATGGTTAAGATGTATGCTGGTGCATGTAATCAAAGAATAATATTCGGATAGAACAATGAAATGAACAGTATAATCATAGATCATGACAGAGTTCGAATTGCATTGTAACTGTAGAATTAGTTAGAAAAAGATATTTTAGTTTTATTTTCAAAGATTATAGGCTAGATATTGTGCTCAAGAATACAAAAATTAAACAGTCTTTTCATGGATGCTTGTAGCGTCGAGTACATTCATAAATTAGCGAAACAGGTGGGGCCTGAATAGAAAGTTTGCTGTTAAAATGCTTAACAAGGCTTATATTTGAAGTTGTGTTTAAAAGTTATGTAAAAACCGTACTGTTATTTGAGGGTAAGGCAGATGGGATGTTTGTCTTCTAAACCTGATATAAATCATGACCTAATTTTATCTTCGTTGTATATCGATCCACTGTGATTTGGAGGAAAGGAGAGCTAAGAACATTACGAAACTTTAATTTTAGAATAAACAGAAAGAAATTATTTATTATGGAATTTCGTTCGATCGTTATGTAACACACTTTGATAACGTTTTTGATTGCATAATTTTCTGATAAATTTCGTAATTAATGGCAGACATATTACCCAACATAACAGATTTTTGTCATTAGTGTAAGTGTTTCAGTCAAATATTCAACGTAAACTACAAATATCATGGAAGATAACCGGTTTAAATTTAAAGTTTTGCCAACTGAAGGAAAAGTAGATGGCCCTCACGGACGGACGTATTACAGACTGAAGGCTTAATTTAATCAAGCCTTAAGTACTTAAGCCTTTAATTAAGTACAGTGGTGAAAACCAGGGATTTTAAACATTGTTAAGATGCAATTTTCATGTATAGTGAGCTTGTTGATGACATGTGAAAAATTTTAACAGAATTCGCACAGTGTTACTTGTATATATTTTTGTATAATTATATGTGCATATTTTTGTACTTACACAGAGTTTAAATTCATTAATTGAAAAAGTATCCGTCGCCGAGAAAACGAAACAAGCAAGACCTGAGGTGAATATACGATTTTGTTCAAGTGCACTGTACGAATCACTGCTTGTGATGAACTGAGCATGAGAATTTTTAGCGGATTAAAATTGGGGCAGATTTCTGTGATAGCTGAAGGAACTGATGCATGGATGAATAAACGGATGCATGGTTTAAAGAACTGGTGTACTAGGTGGTTGTACTTTACGTGGCTTTTCACGTGTTTTCACTATCAAGATCCTGATGCCCATGTTATATTTGCGCGTTTTTATCAATGTACCTAAACTTGTAGACATAAATATTTGATTGGAACGGTTTTTTTCCTCGTTTTGTGCATTACTGTGTCCTTTTTTACGTACTGACAGTCTGCTTAATAGGATGACTAATCGTTTTTCTTGATATATTTTAGATGGTTCAAAATGGAAATGCTGAAACTATATCTAAAACGACATTGTTGGATCAGTCTTCCTTCCATAAACATGTCAATGGTACGTTAATTGATGGTTCATTCCCTGATCGTTCTTCATTTAACTGTTTCTAATGACGACGATGACTTTGGTAGTGGTGGTGGTGATTGTGATGATGATGATGATGATGACGACGACGACGATGACGATGATTGATTATTGACGATTATCAGGAGGAGGAGGTTGACGTCCTCCTGTTTCCTGGCAGATGGTCCGACTACCGAATTACCAAATACTGTGAGCGAAATTTTGATGCCGTGTTTAGCAATTGCTACTGCAGGCCGTCTGCTTCAAAAGTTGTCTGGGACTAAGGGTACGATATAAATGAGTATCATTATGAGGTTAAGATTGATATATTAAGACAGTGTTTGACTGTTTATGGATCCAACGTGCATTTATAGAAATTAAAGGGTTGATAGTTACTAGAGCGAAGTTCAGTGTATTTGGGTCTTTTTGAGGAACGTTTTTCCGAGCGGTCGATATCAGGAGGCTTGATCCAGTTGTTACCCAGTTGACTTAACTGGTGCTGCTGTAAGTAGCGTGGATGATTTGTTAGCGCTTAACGTATACAAGGAATTGCATTTTAGTCAATTCCTGATACCTGCTGTAGAGTATAAGCTGCATCGTGCTAGGCTGATTGTTGCGTTATCCTAACTGGTGCCATTTAAGGTGTTCAAGGTGTTGTTACTGCGGTGAGGAGCTTTGTTAATGACTGTTGCACACTGATAGGAGAAGGTGCAATAGATGCCAAAGGTGACAGCCAGGATTAATTGGTTTTGCTACGGGAAATGGCAAGAGTTATTCACGCTCGTATCTTTTATGTCTACTATGCTGCATTTGATGCTGATTCCGTAAGGATTCTTCCTCTGCACAAGGAAGGAAAAAATGCCCCCAAAATGGTGGATTCTTTACCTTTTGCCTTCTAATGCAGAGACATGCGCAATGATTGACTGTTTCAACGGGATGAGTTTTGATTTTAAGAACCTGTCAGTTGTGTCCTTGTGTTTCTCTTCCATAATTTACCCTGTTAGTTTTCACCGCTTTCCTTTCGTTCAGGAGAAAAGAAGATTGGATGGGAAGTGAAAATTGAGTCCAAGCCAACAACTAAGATTGTATATTTTGCACACAAAGCTGTGACTCCATTTTTGAAAACAGTGAAGAAAAGGTGAATGTTGGCATGCTTTGTTTTTATTCGCTATTAGAAATTCTTTTAATTATCCACAGAGCGCGCATGTAGGATACGAAGATTATGTTACTTTATCCTTTACCGAATTCTGGCGCACAAAAGACAGATATTTTCAGTTCTGTTTTGTATTTTCTAGGGACTTAGCATGCAATAACAGTAAATCAAGTCTCTTAAGCTTGTTGTCATTGATTGACCAAGGCCTGATTAAAATGTCGCATTATCGTGTAGCAAAACAAATAGTCCAATTTAAGTTGCATGATCAATGCGCTGTAATGAATAGGAAATTTCCAAATCTGCTTTTAAGTCGCATTAATTAGAGTTTTTAATTCGATAAAAGATAAGCGCAACATTTGAATCAGGTCTTGGATGAATCAGCGAATGTCATCATTGCAGAAACAGTCATAGATATTCACAGTTAAGTACATTCATAGTATGACACCTTTGCTCGCGCTGTCACACTCCTTTTGCACGAACATGATACCGCCATTTCTACCACTATTTTTACCACCGTTGTATCACCGTTAAACCGCCATTCGACTATCGTTATTGAAACGCAGGGTGTAGTACGTCTCGGCAAAGTATCCGTTACAAGGATTGATTTTAACGGCTATTACTAATGTTTTGGATACAAAATGTTTATTAGACATTAGCATTTAAGCGAAAACAGTCAGATTTCACTTTGTAATAATGCTTTTAGCAAACTATTTTAAGATTGGTTTAAACATGATCCTTAAGTGGAAACTATGTTGGTGAACTCATACCATTCTTACCTGTTCTGCTGTTCAGTCCCATCGACAACTGGGAAAGCAGGCGGCTGTGCTCAGGCAGCTAAACTTGCTTCCCAATTAATTTTAAAATGTCGTAGGTTTTACGAGATTTGAATCATATCTTGTAAGCTGACCAACGTTTATGCTCTGTCACCACGTGTAAACATTTTGCTAAATCTTCGTTGTCTAAGGAGAATCTTTGAAAACAGGCAGATGGTTAACTGTGAGCCTCCCGACGCCGTAAACAGATGGTCTATGTAGGTTCTTTTGTCTATAATTGTCTGATTTTAACATAGGTGTTCGTTAGGAAAAAAGAGCTTAGAATTTGATGCCCGTCCTTGGCATATTAATCGAAAATTAATAGTAATGAATTAAAAATTGCAAATTGAGAAACTGAGCCAACCAAGATATCAACCTTTAACGTGCAGGGGCAGCTGCAATTGAGGCAGTAATGCCGTGTTATTAGAAGTAAATTTTATTGGATCCAAAACATGTAGGCTTGAGTCCGTTGTCGTTGAGTATTATTTAAAATCGAAGACATTCAGATACTATTTCGTTCTTGCTATTACACGAAACTCACTTTTGCCAGATTTGGAAGATTCCTCTTATACTATATTCTTATACTATATATATTATATCTATATTCATCACTCATACTTAAGTTTCTTTTTATCTTGGCAGGATCGGAGAGATAACATTAGCGGACTTTAAAGCGATTTTTAATAAACCTGGGAAATACCGATACTATTTTAAGTCCCTTGATCCTGAATTTGGAAGTGTTCGTGAGGAAGTGAGTATAATTTACGTTTAGATATGACCATTTAACTTCGCATTTCATAGCATAGTTCACTTTCCACAAAATTGATCATAGCATTACACAGTTAAGGTGATGTAGTCATTATCACGTAGATCCTCCTGGTTAAGTGAGAGAGGGAGGGTCGTGCTGCAATGTGATAGCAACCTTTTTATAAAACTAGTAACAAAAAGGCCATAGGACGCTGAAATTGATTCTTGTGGCAGATAGCATTGCTTGCGGTGATTCAAATGTAAAGGAAGTAACTGTTAGGTCTCAGACAAGACCCGAAAAATCAAAGACAATGTTCTTGCCTACTTGCATTTAATGCCATTTACTTGGTCATCTGTTTTGCTTAGTGCTTATTCTACCTCCATCTGTACTGCCTCTATCTGTATGAGTACGTGATGAAGATGGATACAATAACTACAATAACTGACACCCAGAGCCAAAAGAAAATATTCTTGCATGAAAAGATAAGAGGGATTGTGTGAAGTTAGATATCCTCTGCTGTTTTTATGATGCAAGCGGCAACTAATTATGTCAGTGATCACTAAAAGATTTACGGAAGCTCAGAACCATGAGAAGGAGGAAGAAGTGTAATTCAGCGGTAGGATGAAAGAAATTTGCCTCATATAGATGAGTGACACAGCATCATGTACAAGTCATGGGCAGAAATTGCTGGAGGGATCCCTATTCGACTCAACGTAGTCGACGATGTGTAAAGTTTATTTATGCGCTGTAACGCAGACCGAGGGACACATGAGAATACTTGACAATCTTTGTTTAGATACCGTGAAATACTTTAATTCGACTCATCATTTCTTAATGCGTAATCTTAAACGGACTACTTATCGAATCAACATTTCTGTTCGCAGCTTCTTTTCGACGAAGATGTTCTTCCAGGCTGGGATGACAAAGTCGTGGCCTGGGTCGAGGAAGAGTACGATGACAACTGGAGTCCACGCTATCAACCTTCAAACACATCTCGAACTAATTACGTCCAAGAGGACGTTGTATAGGTAATGATAAATTATGTTTGCGTAAAGGCTATAACAATAGTGAAGCAAAAAAGCAAACGATATCGTGTATGTAAGATGGCAATTTTAGTTACCGTACAATAGATTTCAATCAAGTAGTACTATTGGTTAGTGCGTTATGTAAGTAGTGGTGACGCCAGTCACCAAGAATTGGTAGTTATGGGTTTTAATAGCTTCAGACAAAATTGTTATTAGTTGATATAGTGGTCGGGCAGCCTTCAAAAAGCTCGGTTACGTATTCGTCGTAAAGGCCTGTGTTAGACGTGATAACTATAACACAATGTTATTGGCCTGTTCGTGCAATGTATGTTATGGTCAGCGAGTTTCAAATAGTACTGAGATAAATACCTATTTGATTGGTACTAAATGAATAAGAAAAGAAAATCTTTAGAAGATCTTGTTTAAAACGCCAACGGACGTGTCAGTCGCAAGATGATCGTCTAGGTGTTTTCAATAGAAACTATTCAAGAAAAGAGAAAAGCATTATAATTACAATGAGTGCTTGCAGTTCAGCATCCGACATCACACTTAAAAGCATAAATGCGATATTTGCCGGCTGTTGAGTAAACAATAGGATAGCGTATATTTCCCTTAAACGGAAGGTTATACAAGTTTGCCGTTGACAAATGAGAGTCTAGGCGTTGCAGCAAAAGAGGCGTGACCGATCTTGTACAATTGTTATCGAAGCAAATTGCTGTCTTAAAAAGGTGGACGGTGTAGTTTAATGCAATATCTATATTACCTGGAAATGTTTTAACAGTTTCAACCCACAGGTCTCGCGCTACCGCCATCTTAATTCCACCTCGGTCTATCCTCTCAGTAAGACCACATCTCTTGTTGAATTGGAATCGACGGTCGTTTTTTGAATCCTTCTTATTATCCGGTCGCAAGCGACACCCACATATTGCGTCGTAAACAAGTAAATAAGAACTGTATTTAGCAGTTGGTTGCAAGCTTAGTAAAGCAATTGGAAGAAGTAGCGTATATATTGTGGTTAAGAAATCAAACGATTTTACGTTTTAGTTCAAACGTACTTTTACGTGTATCTTACATTTGTAAGTCATCTTTTAAGAAAAGGTTTAGTTAAGTTTTTATTCTCCTCGTGTATTGTAGTATATTTTAGATTGGAGTAGACAGGGTCAGTTGATGCCCAACGGCGAGAAGAGGATACTTCGGCCCGCCTAAGAATCGAAGCAGAGCCGCTAGACTGAAAAGGCCTGGGGCTGGATAAGGTCGTCAAGTTAACGTGAGCCCTCAGTCCATTCGTAAAAAACAATTCGTTGTTGTGACTATCACCTCATCCGAAAAATAATTAAACGGAATCAATTTTTTGATTGTGGGGGAATTATAATAGTAGTGGAACATAAAGCATTGTATACATTTACAAACGCATGAACATTTGTTTTCGCATCTCATAGCATAATTCACTGTTCACGAAATCGATTATTGCATTACATAGTTGAAGTGATTTGGTCATCATCACATATGACACAGCTTTTGTATTCAGAGTTGTCTGCATTTAGCTATGCAGGTTACCTTTAGTTTGTAAAGATATTCGTATAGCATACGTGACTTCAAGTAGATTTTTGTACGTACTTGGGTGAAGCATTTTTGATTACAATATTTGAGAGAAAAAGTATTTATTTCTAGTGTGACATCGCAAAGCGGAAGGCGTAACAAAATGTATACAGTATACCAGTTTTTGTTTTTGCCTCCATTGTCTTGTAGTTTTTTTTTGTTTACTTATACAGAATTGATTTTGCACTTACTGAAGAATTCGATACACTAAGCAATTCGATGGTTTAGCAACTAGTACATTGAGTAATCCAATGCATGTGGCAGTCCGATGTACCAAACAATCTGTTGGGTTTGCCAATCTGATGCATTAAGCAATCCAATACACCTGCAATCCTATGCGTTTACAAATCCAATTTGTCGAGCAATTTGAAACCTTTAGCAATCCGATGCTTTGAGCAATTCGATGCATTAAACAATCGGTACACTGAGCATTTGGGTGTGCTAAGCAATGCAGTTCACTGAACAGTCTGATGCATTATGCAGTCCGATATATTTAGACATCCGATGCATTCAGCATTCTAGTACACTGAGCAACCTCTTGCATTTACCAATACAGTGAAGTGAAGCTATTTGAAACCTTTAGCAATCCGATGCTTTGAGCAATCGGTACACTGAGCATTTGGGTGTGCTAAGCAATGCAGTTCACTGAACAGTCTGATGCATTATGCAGTCCGATATATTTAGACATCCGATGCATTCAGCATTCTAGTACACTGAGCAATCTCTTGCATTTACCAATACGGTGAAGTGAAGCTATTTGAAACCTTTAGCAATCCGATGCTTTGAGCAATTCGATGCATTAAACAATCGGTACACTGA
>JANTCA010091145.1:0-13360 GCA_024741275.1 Chironex yamaguchii
GTTGAACTCTACATCTCTGCCAAGTTTCATGTTGGTATCATAAAATGCACGATGGTAACGCTAAGCTCCCTCACTATCTATTGAACGTCTTGAGTTGAATAATCAAACGCTCAAAGTCACCTTCATACAGTTGGGAGTTCTCTCCTCTAAACTGCTTAAACAATTTCTCTTTAAAGCGTTTCAACCAAAATTCCAAATTACTTTATCATATGGTATAAGCACACATAAGGCAAACTCCGTTATTGCACACGATACACTAAGTGTTTATCTTAGGAAACATTTTTGGGAAGCAGGCTGTATGATCTATAGTAAGTCAGTTTCATAAGCGTAAATTGTAGTTTCGACATAGTAAACCTAATGATTTTTAAATGTGAATACCTTAGATTGATTTTTGTTTGAATAATTCATGAGCTGAAGCAATAAAGGAAGGACTTCTGCCTTCTTTCGTGTCTAACAGATCATGGATCCAAGTAGGTGGAATACGAATTCGCCTCTGGATTGTATATACAGCTAGTGACTAACTAGAATATAAGCAAATACTCTAGGTTTAACAGCTAAACTAACACGATTATGAATGCAAGCCCATACTTAGCGAGGGAGCAGGTGTGTGTGTGTGGGGGGGGGGGGGGGGCAGTTGTTCTGCGTGTACTTTCAAAGTAACTTGTTTTAGGATTACTTCTGAAGTCATAGAGATAATCAAACGTTCCGATAATGTAAAAACTGCCAGAGGATGTCACCTAATCGGATAAGACAGATTTATTTACCTAGATTTAAATGTCTTCTAGACAAGCTAACAACTGCAAACCATGGTGTGTTTCCCCATGAAACATCGAGTTCCATTCAGCTTTTCTGTTTTAAGCCATGGTGGCTTATATACGTTTCATAAAAAAAGCAAGAGTCATAGTTACAATGACATCTGTTGGAGCACGATATAATTTGGGCTTAAAACAGAAAAGTTGGATGGCACTGGATGTTTCATGTGGAAACACAAAATGCAGATGGAGCTAACTAGCAGTGATCAATGGGATAGTTCATGGAAACGAACCAATGCTACAAGAGAATCAGAAAATCCACGGAGGAAAAAAGATCACAAGGCCTAAACAGAAATTAGCCTTTACCTCTGGAATGCTTAGCTGCCATTGGCGATGAGGTACAAGGCCAGCATGGAAAGGTGATATGGACTCTGCAGTCAATACGAACAAACGTTCATGCAGAGCATCATCCTCTAGAGGCGGAAATACAGAGATACCATGATGAAGAAAGAGGACGACGTCTTGACACACGTTCATCACCATAAGGAGACTGTTGCTGGAGCTCCTTTTGAATCTTCCAGAGTCATATGGGCATTTAGTGAACGCTCTGGAGCTGAGTGCTTGTCTCGCCCTACAATATCTTCTTCAACATTTGCTGATAAAGAGCAGAAAAGAATCACCTAAATGAGCCAAGTAACCCCATTCCAGGAATGAATTTAAGAAAAGGGTCCTTTTCGTTTTGTTGTCATTATATTCAAGGGTGTGGTTGTGATCATGGAAAATACAGCATGGGATTTTTTAATACTAAAGAAAGAGCACTGTCCAGTTGGTATAATGTTACATTGTAGACTACCAGGTCATATTGCTATAGATTGCCGGATAGAGAATGGTAATAGTCATGTTAACATCGAAACAAAGAATTTCTTTGGATTCATGGCCTTTACCATACTAGCTGATCACAACAAATTCTAAGTGTCTGGTGCAACACAGCATGTGTGGTGCTTCAAAAATCTTCATGTAGATAATTTAGTGTTTCGATTGCATATTTGTGTTTGGAATTTTCTGGAACTCCTGTTATTTAGAAGCTCATTGGTTATTGTTTTAGGAAAGTTGAATGTTAAATGAGGACAAATGTTATGAGGATTTGAGAGAAGAAGTAAGCGATAACTTATATCTTTTCAATAGGTTTTGGGCTAAGTGTCTGCCTACTGAAGATAAGAGGAAATATATTTTGTGTACAAGTCTTGTGCTTCTGTTTTCACTCAAGAATTACTTTGTTGTATAGTTGATTACTGTGTCCTGGATGCGAACTATATGAACGCAGGGCGGATCCAGCTCAAAATCTGACATTCTCAAAATTCAAATCTTCTGGCCACACCCACAGTGCCACGCCCCACAGTGCCACACCCATAACGCCAAGCGCATTATGCCACGCTTATGGCTATTTTTTTAGGTGGGTAGCCTGTATTACTCGAGCTAATACTCAATTTTTTACAACAGGGTCCACCAAAAATATAAATAGGTCTAAATTAATTAGTACTTAAGAGCTTAAGAGCTGAAAAGTCTAAAACATAAGGAAACACCTCAATATATTTATTAAATGGATACCCAAAGGAATGTTTAGTCTTAGAAATGTGGCGGTCAGTTCTTTTTTGGGTATAAATCAGCTATCGTCTGGAGATATTGCAAGCTGACAAATGCTCTTAATGGCCTGGGCGTCCGAGAACTTGAAAACATGAGTCAAAAGTCAAAGATGACAGGAAACAAGTATTACATTTTGGTAACAATCTTAAGGGCAGAAACTTTTTGAATCCATTTTTGCCCCCCCCCCCCCCAACAAAGTTTTTCCCCTTTGTATATACCAAGTAAAGATGCAGATGAACATGCCTATCTTAATAAATACACCAGTAAATGCAAATACACATCAAGGCTATTCAAGGCTTTACCAAATTCAACACAATATCCACAGAATTTCTAGATAAACCAATGTTTAACCACAATGCATACCTTACTGGCATTGCAGCCTAATCCTTCCCAATCCTAAGCCACTTTAAAAGCAGTATAGCCTTGCAACTGAATCAACTTTATACGCACCAAAGTTCCCTTTGCTCCCGTCTGGGTCGATTTGCAAAATTGGTCGAAATTTTGAATAAAATTCTTTTACACCAGCATAGTCATCCTCTTTCATTAAGCCACTTAAAATTTCTAAAAGGTCCATGTTTCTCTTCTGTAACACTGCAAGTAGGACGATCCTTTGTTCTATAGTGTTGCAATCTCTCAGTTTGTCATAGTCATCCCAGAGGTAGAGTCATCCCCATCTCATAGAGTCATCTGACATTCGAATTTTGATGAGGGGGACAGCCCAAATTCGCCACATTCGCAAAATCATTTTTCTCTGTCATTTTGACTGTGCTTTTACAGCCCATGGAAATCCCCATTTTGTTTGACATTCGCACAATATCTTATTGGTTCTTTAAGCGATTCAGTGACAAAGGGATATCCTCCATGAATTTTGGTGATACCTATAAACTAGACGAAAAGTAAATTTAAAAAGTAAAAGTTTTCGTGATTTCGGGAAATTTGGCTCTACTGCAAACCTAAAAATTGATCTTCGCGAATGCGAATGTGGCGAAGGTCTAGATCCGCCCCTGGTTTGACCAGTACTGTACGCATTTAGAAAACTTTATACCCTAGTAACACATTCCATTATCAGAATTATCGGGATAGAGGGTGAAACATTATTAATTTGAGGGGTTAAATAATTGCGGTGGGAAGTTGTAAACATTAATTTTTAAGGTAATTCAACTTGATGTGTAACGACTATATTGAAATTTTACAAATGATGTTTAGAATCCGCTTTTTAGATAACGTCTTGTTTTTCTTGACGATACCTCCAATATGTTTTTTGATGACATTAGCTGCACAGACGTTTTGTGTTAACAAAAAACACTACAGATTTTTATCGGGGAACCAACCATGCTTATTATCATTAACACCAAGTTATACTGAATTTCGAAGGACAGTGTTGCTTTCTTTGGACTGTTCTTATGCTAACTACGCTGTTACTTATTGTATCACGTTTTGTTATGCGAAACTATTTCATTACATTACATTACATTATATTGCATTGTATCATTTTACGTATATCACGTTGTTCCATTTTATGTTATGTTGTATTTTAATACATTAATTATTATTTTTCGCTATACTATATCATGTTATATTAATACACATAAGTACAGATTAATGGATTTGTCGCATGTAGGAGTGGGGTGGGGACTATTGCAAGAATGTTACATAACAAATAGAGGGGTATCAACTCGAGTGTAACAAGTCGTTACATGGGGGATGGGCAATTTTTTCTGCTGTGTACTTTTAGAATGACCCCTAAATGCTATAGCTATTTTTACAATTAGCAATTTTTATTAGTGTGAATGAAAACAAGTTAAAAGCCTTGTTTTGTCCGTTGTCCACTTGTTTCGTCAACAACTACGTACTGTTACCCAAGTTAAACCCCCAATACGCTTATTCCCACCCTAAACTTCCCAAGTTATCCATGGTAATTTTTTTCAAATCCCCCACATGGATTCCAATTTCATTATTACTCGAGACCCAGGGCATACGCCAGCAATTGATAATGATAGTTGGTCGATATTTCGTCAGGATGGTCGCCAGACGTTCCCTATGCCTCGCATCGTAAACAAGAGTTGGAGATCTAGCGCCTTTGGTGCTTCCATATCATTGATTACAACTGAGTGGATCCTCCTAGTATCTTACCTGCGTTTCAGGCAATTCTAACAATTATATGCGCAAGTGTTATTGAGATTAAGGAACTCTACGCGATGTAATATGTAGGGGAACCATCGGCTTCTTACATTTTCAATGCCATCATCTGGCAAGGGCTCACATCCAACACACGTGGTTAAAAAATGGCCTTAATTTTAAATAATTTTACTTAGATGCCATTTTCGTCAATAGTTTTATTTTTTTCTATTTCAGTGGTGTTTATTCAAAGAGGTCGGCATGCCTATGTCTTATTTAATTACGTTCACAAATCTCTCGTATTCTCATTTCCATAAAATGGCAACTATGCAGTTCAGATTGAAAAATAGAACTCATGGCTCACGAACAGGTTGGGTGGTAGTCATTTTTGGACCCCGTATTCCTGGATTTTGCCTTTAAATGCTTTTAGAAAATCTTATTCAAATGAGAATTTCTTTCCTCCGATAGCTATGCCGCTTTTCAAAGGCTAACATACAAAAAGGCGGAACTGCCGTTTTCAAAATTCCCAGCTCTTTGCCCTAGGAGGAATCCCATGTTGCAATTTTAATTTGAGCAGGCAACACCTGACCAAGACCCCAGATTAATAAAGCCCAAGGCAATCTATATGAATCTATATACACAGAGTGTCCTGAAATAGCCCCATGTAATAAAGAACACTTTGCCAACGCATTGTTTTATAACAGAGCATGCAAACGATGAGAGATGTATAGCAAAGTGTACTTTTTTGATAGGCTTTCCATTATTTAAACTACGTGGCTGTTGTTAAGACCTGTTATTGTAGTAGACCTGGGTAGGTAGGTCTCTCAGTTCCGACGGAAGTGTGAAGGGACACTAGGATGGTACTTGATTATTTAACAATGAAACGTGACTTGGAATACGGCGCTGTAGATATTGCAGTTGCTTTAGATATGAAAATTACCCTTCAAAACAAAGTTTGCCACTAGCTGCCATTGTCTAGTCACATTTTTCTTTCAGATTTCTTAATGTTCTTTGTTTGACTTTGCATATTCCATTAACTTAGTTCTGCCTCCTAAATGATGATACCATGCTGGTAGCAAGCATTTTCTCGCACAATTATTATTTTGTCCTCTTCAAAAGCCTTGAAAATGTAGATTTATGGCAGCTTCGTGTCAAATAATATGATATATTATAAATATGGAGGCGACTCCAGGGCTTTTCTGGGAGCATCCAAAGATGAATGGGTGGCTTAGCAGGCTTGTTCTGGTGTTTACCACAGGTGCAACATTGGCAGCAAGTGGCTTTAATATTATTGTCAATGTTGGGACAGTAGACCGATGTGCGGGTGAGGTTCTCCATCTGCATTCCAAAGTGTCCGAGGTGTAGGAGTTCCAATACTTGACATCACATACTGGCAGAGATAGCGACTCTTTATCCAAGGACAAGGCACCCATTGCTGATGACAATGAGTTTGCGACTTGCTGGAAGCGCTGCATTTTGGAGCCTTCATCACTTTTCTTGGGTGGCCAACCTTCACAGGTCAATCTGTAGAAATGACTGGGTCTCTGACGGATTCTCGGGCCAATGAACCATGACGGCAGGAGTCAATTTTTTGTCGATTCCCGTATTGCACATACCAGTGGGGTTTCATCTTCACTGCCTCACTGTGGAAGTCGGCATTATCCCCAGACGGAAAGTGGCTGAGGGCATCGGCATCGGTGTGATCCTTGGTTTTCCTGTATTTGATTTGGTAATTGATTTGACTCAGGAGTAGAGCCTATTGGGTAAATTGGTTTGCAGCAAGAAGAGGAATGTCTTTGCAAGGACCAAACAAGGCCTTGACCATTGGATGATTAATAACCAGAATTAACTTACTTCCGTAGAGGTACTGGTAGAATTTCTTCAGCCCAAAACTGATGGCCAATGCTTCTTTCTGAATCTGACTGTGTTTTTTTTGAGTGTCTGTGAGCAATTTGGAAACATTGGCAATTGGGCACTTGCTGGTATTGGGACAGTGGTGGAACAAGACAGCTCCAATCGAAACTTTGGATGCATCACAGGCCAGACCCAAGGGAAAATTGCTGTAGAAGTGGACCAGGACATTCTTGGAAGTGAGCAGGTCTTTCGCCTCTGGAAAGCCTCTTGCTGCTTTTTTTCCAGGCCCATTGGACATTCGTGTTTGTCATCTCGTATAGCAGTGCTGCAATTGTGGCCAGATCCAGGGGAAGGAATTTGGCAAAAAATTGGACAGATCCCTGGAATGTTTTGAGGCTGGAAACGTCTTTGGGTGCTGGCATGTTGATGACAGCATCGACTTTGGGTCCCTTGGTTATTCCTTCAAAATAGCTCCGAGCAGCCAACATCGACTGGCCCTCAGTACACAGAAGGGTGTGCTACTTCAGAAACGTCTACCGTTTGGAATCAAATCTGCACCCAGCTATTTCCAACAAGTCATGGATCAACTCACCAAGGATTTACCAGGAGTGGCAGTTTATCTGGATGATTTACTGGTAAGCGGAAAGGACCCGGAGGATCATTATAACAACTTGCGGCGCCTTCTCAAATGCTTGGAAGATAATGGTCTATGTTGCCAGTTTGAAAAGTGCCAATTCGTTCAGCCATATGTTGAATATCTTCCGAGAATGTCCTGATCCATTTCAACAGCAATCTTTCCCTGGGTCTGGCCTTAATGCATCCAGTTGGGATTGGAACCATCTTATTCCACTGCTCTCCTGATAACAGCGAGCGCCCCATTGCCAATATTTCCAAAACGCTCACAGAAACTCAAAAGAACTACAGTCAGATCCAGAAAGAAGCATTGGCCATCATTTTTGGGTTGAAGAAATTCTACCAGTACCTTTATGGAAGGAAGTTCATCCTGGTTACGGATCATCGACCACTCAAGACTCTGTTTGTTCCTGGCAGAGACATTCCTCTCCTTGCCGCCAAGTGCCTTGCCTGATGGGCCCTACTCCTGAGTCAATTCAATTACCACATTGAATACCGGAAAACTAAGAATTATGCCAATGCCGATGCCCTCAGCCACCTTCCATCTGGGGATGACACCAACTTCGATGGGGAGGAAAGTGAAGATGACACTGAGCTGGTCTGTGCAATACGGGATATAGACCAAAAAGTGATGCCTGCCAATCATGGTTCATTGGCCCGAGAATCCACCAAAGACCCAGTCATTTCTACAGTGCTGAGATTCACCCATGAAGGTTGACCACCTAAGAAAAGTGATGAAGGCTCCGAAATACAGCATTTCCGACAAGTCGCCGACTCCTTGTCCATCAGCAATGGGTGCCTTGGATCAAGATCGTTATCCCTGCTAGTATGCGACGTCAAATTTTGGAAAACCCACACCTGGGACACTTTGGGATGCAGCGGATCAAGAACCTGGCCCACACATCAGTCTACTGGCCCAACAATCACAATGATATTGAAGCCACTTGCCGCCAATGTTGCACCTGTGGTGAACACCAGAACAAGCCTGCTAAACCGCCCATTCATCCTTGGATGCTCCCCGAAAAGCCATGGAGTCGCCTCCATCTAGACCATGTCATCAATTTTATGGGTTCAAACTGGCTGGTACTCACGGATGCCTATTCCAAGTATCCATGCATCCATCCCACACAGTCAGTTTCCACCAAAGCCACGATTGATCTCCTGGAACAGGACTTTGCCCACTTTGGATATCCCCATACCCTTGTAACGGATAGCGCAACTGCATTTCAATCTGAGAAATTCAAAGCCTTGTGCAGGGACCATGGGATAGTCCATCTTACTGGAGCTCCTTACCATCCCGCTACTAATGGATCCGCAGAACGCCTTATTCAAACGTTCAAGCAGGCACTTTAAAAGTCCAGCCTTCCTCCAAGGAAAGCTCTACAAGAATTTCTCAAGCAGTTCCATCGAACCCCTAACTCCACCGGATACTCCCCAAGTAAACTCCTGAACTCCCGCCAAATCCGGACCACTATTGACACCTTGCTCCCTTCTCCTGCCCATAAAGCACCAGGGAAACAATTCAAGGATGCCATCAAATCTCAGGACCCGGAGCTAGTTTCCACGGTCGTTTGGTCCTATCAAGTCGGAGATCTGTTCTACGCTCTCTATTTTGGCCCCCAGAGAGATAAAGAAGGTCGTTGGGTTGCAGCTGTGGTCACCTAAAGCAAAGGTTCTTGCACTTTCAATGTCCGAGTTCAGCCAAGGGGTACCACATGGAGGAGGCATTGGGAACAACTGCAACCCCAATACATGTCAGAGGATGATGCCGAGCCTGGGGATGCACCAGTTTTGTCGTCTGCTACTGGTTCCAGCACGCATTCGACTCCACCAGCTTTAGTGACTACACCTCGTCCGTCCAAAAATCCTCCAGCCCCAGATGGCACAATACAGAAAAGGAAGAAGGAAGACAGTCTCTCGGAAGCTCTTCCAGATTATGGCCCTCACAACCCACGGTGTTCTAAACGTCCCTGTCAGCCAATTAAAAGGTTTTCGTCTTCAGACTAGGTGGGTAGGTGTCATGGTGAGCACGTGTCATCATTTGTAACCTGAACCTTCCCGAACTTTCAGCAGACGGCCAGACGTTTTGTATATTCTAGACTGTGATGACATTGCCTGTCATCAAATAAGTGAAAAGTAAACATGCGCTCCTGCGTGTATGTAGAGAACTGTCTAAAAAGTTCCATTTTCGAATTTTCTAGACCAGTTTCAAAAGCTATAAAAGCGTTAGTCTTGCTAGTTGTATTAGTTATTATTTAGTGTTAATAAACATTGATTTCGAAATCCTGAGTTTGTAATTATTAGACTATCATCTAAGATACAACAGTTACAAACATGTAAACTACAAATACCCACAATGGATGGCTTTGTAGAGGCAGTAGCATTGTTTGATAGTGGCTCAGAAAGGAGCTTTGTAGCTTCAGCTTTAGTCTGTAGAGCACAGTTAAAGTGGGTTGCTTCAGATGGTGTGCAGTACAGTGCCTTTGGTGGGGGTAACTCTAGAGCTAAATGTAATGTGTTACAAATCAAGGCGAAGGGGCATGGATCGACAGATACTGTGCCATTTTCAGCTTTTGAAGTACCTGTTATTTGTGCACCTCTGAATAAGCGTACAGTACCACAAGACCTGTTGAGTGTATTTTCAGGTTTTAAGTTAGCAGACCCTAATATGTTGTCTGTAAATGATGTACCAAGCACATTCGACATAGACATTTTGTTAGGACGGGATCTGTATTGGCAGTTTATCAAGCCAGGATTTGTAAGAGCCAGTCAAAACCCAGTTGCACAAGAAACTGTGTTTGGGTGGGTTCTCTGAGAATCATGGGAGGGCAGAAACTCAGGTGTGTCTGATCAGTTGTTGTGTTTAAACGATATCCCTGAAGCCAGTTTGCGTAACTTTGAGTTTATCAAGATTTGTAATCACGGTAAAGAAGAGACACATCCTATGTTAACAAAGTTTGAAGAGTCAGTAAAATTTTGTACTCAGGAAGGGAGATACGAAGTGGGACTACCATGGACCTCAAGTTTTCAAGAGGGTAAAGTAAGGCTGGTAGATAACCATAGTGCAGCTGAACAGGGACTAGCCAGTTTGTCACGTAGACTAGATAAAACTCCCACGCTTAAGTCAGATTACAACAAGGCATTGGCTGATATGCAGACCAAAGGAGTCATTGAGGAAGTTCCCAGGGAAGAGCTGCAGAGTACAAAAAGTTACCCTATATTTTACCTGCCTCATAGACCTGTTGTGCATGAAGATAGTGTAACCACGAAAGTTAGGCTTGTATTCGATGCATCAGAAGCAGGCCCAAACAATGTGTCACTCAATGATTGTTAGGAAACAGGTCCCTCGCTGATACCCAACTTAGTTGATGTATTGTTAAGGTTTCAAAAATGCAAGATAGCATTATCTGGAGACATCTCGAAGGCATTTTTAATGATCAAGTTAAAAAAAAGCAGACCAGGACGTTCGCAGATTTTTATGGGAGCATGAAGGCACTGTAAAAGTGATGAGATTTTTACATGTTACCTTCGGTGTGAAAAGTAGCCCTATTTGGTCGAATGCTGCTATCAAATATAATCTTAACAAATGTGCCAACTCGGCAGTAGTAAAAGAACTAAAGCAAAATCTATATGTAGACAACTGGCTGTCTGGATCTGATTCAGTTGAAGGTGCTTGTGCGATGTTCTGTGAGGCTAAAGAAATTATGAAAGATGCAGGCATGATTTTGTCAAAGTGGAATTCTAGTAGCAAGATCATCGCAGATAAAGTCCTTTGTGCAGAAGAGGGAACCAGTGGGGCTGAGCAAGTTAAGATCTTAGGTGTTCGGTGGTGTAAAGAAGAGGATGTTTTTACATTCAACAGCTCTTTCTTTAAGCGTGTTATCTTGAGTTTCATAGCTATGATCTTCGATCCACTTGGATTTGTTGTGCCATTTGTAATGTTGGCGAAGTGTTTATTTCAAGAAGTGTGGCAGTAAGGCTTGCACTGGGATGAGGAGGTTCCGGCTACAGTAGGCGAGTTGTTTTGCAAGGGGCTAGGAGGTCTTCAGGTTTTGCAGGATTTTAAGATTCCTCGCAGGTTTTCTGAGCTAGGCTGGCAAGGACATCAACACATTCAGCTGGAAGCATTTGGTGATGCCTCTCTGAAGGGATACGGTGCATGTGTGTATATTGTCATTGTACAGAGCAATGGTTGTATTGTCAGTTCATTGGTGATGTCAAGGGCTAAGGT
The DNA here is from genome assembly GCA_024741275.1 of Chironex yamaguchii. Classification (NCBI taxonomy): domain Eukaryota; kingdom Metazoa; phylum Cnidaria; class Cubozoa; order Chirodropida; family Chirodropidae; genus Chironex; species Chironex yamaguchii. The sequence continues at coordinate 11,233 of JANTCA010091145.1, forward strand.
AGCTCCCCTCAAAAGAGTCACATTGCCTAGGCTAGAGCTTTTAGGGTCTCTGTTAGCAGCTAGGCTGTTGAAGTTTGTAATTAGTGCCCTCGGTTTACCAGTAGATACTGAGTACCGCTGTTGGTCTGATTCGAGAATTGCCTTAGCTTGGATAAAAATTCAACATGAGAGGTGGAAACCGTTTGTAGCAAATAGATTCAGAGATTCAAGATCTCACAAGAGTATTGGTTTCACTGTGATGGCAAGCACAACCCAGGAGATCTGGTTACTCGTGGATTGTTAGCTTCTGAGTTGATTAGCTCTGGGTCGTGGTTGAAGGGTCCTTTGTGGCTTACTGAACCTGTTGTCCAGAGGGAGGAAAGTTTTGAGGATGCTGATGAAGTTTTGGAAAAATCAGTTTCTCTGGTTGTAGTTACTAACATTAAGTCAGTCACTCAAGTGCTGCCCGTTGAACGTTGGAGTAGTTTGTAAAGCTATTAAGGTAGTAGCTTATGTCCAACGTTTTATTCACAACTGTAAGGTCAAACGTGTTGATCGTTGTACTGGAGACCTGTCATATCAAGAGATGGAATTCGGCAAGTTAATTGTGCTTAGGCATGTAGAAGAGGTAGAGTTTGATGAAGACCTGGCAGCTTTGAGGGCTGGGCAGAGTCTTTGTAAGGGGTCTAAACTGTACAGTCTGAACCCTTATGTAGATTGTGATGGGTTGCTGAGAGTAAAGGGTAGACTCCAAGAGTCACAGCTTAAATTTGGTGAAAAGCACCCAACCATTTTACCTACTGGTCATCTGGCACTGTTGTTAGTTAGATCTCAACATGTTAATTTGAAGCATGGGGGTGTTAATGTACTCAGGACTTCCATCAGAAATACCTATTGGATAGTAGGTCTAAGGAGGTTAGCCAAAAGTGTGGTTAAACAATGTTGGAACTGTAAAAGATTTAGCGCGAAAACTTGTAACGAACCAAGTGGTCCATTACCTGAACTTAGAGTAAAGCAAGCCCCACCCTTTTCAGTGGGATTGACTATGCTGGCCCATTGTATTGTTGTGATTTTCCCAACTTTATTTTTTGCTGTTCACATGTGCTGTTGTAAAGGCATTCATTTGGAGTTGGTGGACTCATTGTCATTAGAAAAATTTATGTTAGCAATTTGTAAGTTTGCTGCATGCAGAGGTTTTCCAGCTGTCTGTTTCAGCGATAATGCAAAAATGTTCAAGGGAGCCCAGTCTGCAGTTTGGTCCTAACAGTCCTAAGTGGATTTTCATTGTACCCAGGTCACCCTAGTGGGTTGGTTGGTGGGAGAGGTTAGTGGGTTCCACAAAATCAGCTCTAAAATGGTCAGTAGGGTTAAAGTGTTTAACCACAGGTGAACTTGAAACAACTTTGAAAGAGGTTGAATCATGTGTTAACTCTAGGCCCTTAACCTATGTCGGTGAGGACGTTGATTGTACCAGTCTACTATCTCCTTCTTATTTCGTGTTAGGCAGGGATGTGCTGCTTAGACGTGTCATGGCATTTGAGTCACTGAACACTCTTTCAAGTGTAACTACTAAAGAACTGAGAGAACGAGAACTTGTGCATGTACAACCATTAGAAAAATTCTGGAAGTTGTGGCATTCAAATTACTTGAGAAACCTTCCTCCAGCTGTAAATCAGTTTAGAAAGCAAGGGAGCGTAAAGGAAGGCACAGTGGTGTAAATCAGAGAAGATGGTACCACTAACAGATTACAGTGGCCTTTGGGGGTAGTTTCAGAAATGTATCTTTGGAAAGATGGAGTAGTCAGATGTATGGAACTGAAGAGTAGCAAGGATACAGTAGTTAGGCCTGTGCAGAGATTGCACACTATGGAAGTATTTGATGGGTTAGAAACTGATGTACTTCAAGAAACAGTGGAACCTGAACGAGATGTAAATTGCACATGACAAGCAGAGTTCAGGGTTTTACAAGCTGGTAGAGTCATCAAATTTAAGAAAGTGTTTGTTTTGTAGTTAATTTGAGGTATAAATTTGTTAGATTATCGACTAAGAACCTGAAAATGATCTAAACACTCTGTCACCTGTCATCTGGTAGTCGCACACCCATCAAGGGCATGAGCGGTCAGCGAGTGCCACTTCTTCCTGTCCTTGGC
>JANTCA010091146.1:0-13360 GCA_024741275.1 Chironex yamaguchii
TAGGTAGGTAGGTAGGTAGTCAAATGAGTAACCAAGACAGAAATTAGGTAGGTAGGTAGGTAGTCAAATGAGTAACCAAGACAGTAATTAGGTAGGTAGGTAGGTAGGTAGGTAGTCAAATGAGTAACCAAGACAGTAATTAGGTAGGTAGGACTATAGCTGTGTAGCCAAATAAGTAAGTTAGTAAGTTATTATGTACAACATAAGTATGTGAGACAGTAAGCAGGCAGGCAAGCAAGTTGACAGGTAGGTTAAGTGAGTAACCAAGACAGTAGTTAGGTAGGTATTTTAAGTATCAGAGACAGTAATTAGATGGGTAGGTCCAAAGGTTGGTAGGCAAGTAAGATAGTAAGTTATCAGGTCCCATATAAGTAGGTAAGACAGTAAGCAGGCAGGCAAGTAGGTCAGTAAGAAAGTAAGTAAGTGGGTAAGATTGTCACAAACAAGTAAAAAATCAACATGGGATAATTTCACAAGCAATGCAAAAAGAGAAGAGAAGGGCCTCAACATGAACCTGTCTAATTGCTGACAGACTTAGTGTGTATCCTTAGGTATGTTTGCACTCATTCCTCACAGTAATCTAACACAACATGGTCAGAGATGAGGAGATACTAAATAGGACAAAGAAGAAAACAGTTGAGGAAGATGTGGAGTCACCATGTCTCCATTTCCGTGATAATAAACAGATCAGGACTCTATCATCACAAAAAATGACAAGGTGGGCAGCCAAGAATGTCTTGACAAAGTTTCACTGATAAATGAATTGAAAATAAAGCAGTCAACCCGAGGGGGATGGAATTCTAGCTCCAGATGGCAAGGAATGCTTTAAGTTGCAGTCTGATGGTCTTAAAAGGGACAAAGAAACTCAGTTGTCAGGTAAGAGGGTGACGAGGCTAGTGTGGCTTGCTTGAAAATTCAGACATTTCAAAATTTACTCAATTAAACAAGACCCAAACTAACATCCAAGTAGAAAGCAGGCAAACACTTGATCACGCAGCCCTACGCATCACAAAGACACATGCATCTGCCTATTGAGGCAAACAAACCAACCCAATAAACAAAGCAAGACAGTATAAAGTGAGGCACAAAAAATTAAAATGGTGCTAGTGAGCAAGTTACATATAGAAACAAAATACAAAAAATTCTCTAGAAAACTCTTAAGTCACTTTTGAACAGCATATAGAACATACATAAAATGCACCTCCTTACGACTATGAAGGCCAGGGACTAGCTGAAGATGTTATAAAAGGTATCAATGATAGAAGATCTTTTCACCAAAGTTTTGGCTTTACAAAAAATGTTCATTATCTTATTAGGAACAATGCATTTCAGCAACACAGAGATTTGTATATATGTAGATTAAAGTCATGTGCCTAAGTAAAACAGTATTGCTAATGTGTAGTAAAATGCTATGCACACGAAATAACTAAAGAAAGGCATATAGTGGAGTAAGATGCTTATTACACTTTGAGAGATGGTTTTTCCATTAAGGCGAAACAAGGTTGGTCATAACTTTTGGTGTGAGAAATTAGGAAGTACATGTCAGGTCTGTCCTGATATTATTTTCAGCTAAGTTGCAGGCAGGAAGTGTTACAATACCTCAATCATTCTATATAAAAGTTAAGAATGGGCAATAAAGACACAGATAGAGAAAACACAAAGATTTAAAATCTGGGTAAAGTATTACGAAAAAGGGTAAATATAGTAGCAGTTGTGAGGTGACAGATTTCATAAAACAGTAAATGGTGTTAGATGATCCAAATTGTGAACAAACCCATTTAATAATGTCTCATGGAACAAAGTCTATGGTATTTTGTGTCCAAAATTTTAATAAAAAGTTCTCATGATGGACCCTTCTCATATCAATACATGTCAAGAAATTTGGTGCCCTACACCTGTAATTCAGCAGAAAATTAAGAACAATAAACAGGATTTTCTACCTCAGTTGAAATTGCTATAAAGGTGATGGTTCATCCACAAAGTTGGAAAGTAGAATATAATGATAAGGATGAAAGACAAGAAAAAACAATTATGTTTGTATAAACTAATTATGTGTCGGTAACAGTAGCAGTAGCACAAACAATATTCATACACGAGTAATAATTTGCCTGTAGGACTTGCAAGCATTCAAAATGAACCTGCTTTTTACTACTACGTTGGAGAGCCAAGACAGGACCTTGGACAGGAATAAATGATTTCATAGAATCTAATTTAACCCAGTGATTAATAGTAAATAAGAACTTGTATGCATTAACCCATTCTGGCAATGCCGTTGGATTACAAAGATACCATTAGTACGGTTGCAGTGGTTTTAAAGTATTATGTAAATTAATACATTTTAGCTATAAAATCATGGAGCTTATCTGTTATAGAGACAATAATGGAAAACACAAATAGCAATAAAAACAAAGGTGTCATACAAAGAAATAACAAAGAATATATTAAATTAATGTTCACAAATACTATAATCCTTTCTCCATTAGGTACGAAACTTGCCTTTGTCAAACAATATTTTACCATCTACGTTTGAAGGTAGGAAGGACAATAATGATGACAAAAACTTTAAAAGTTTGGTGGCTACTTAATTGGCGTTTCCTGACTGAATGAAAAATTGCTGGAAGCTGTTGAAATAACCACTTTTCCCTACCCCATTCACCTGAAGTAACATTTCTCGGAGGAAACATAATTTGTATCATGTCAATGAAAAATTCTAGCAAAGAAATCAATACTTCTTGGAACCAACTCGCTCTCATGGCTTAGATTTTAAACAAAAGACAATATTCTCGCTATTAATTTGTTGAACTTGATATTTTAAACCCTAATCAATAAGGCCTCTTAATAAAGTTTTTTACAGGTGGGCGGGTGACTGATAAGAGGCCTAACAGAAGTTAAAGTGACTTTTTTCACAACCTGGATTCATTCTTTTCACACAGCGGTGAAAATATTTGACAACTGTCCAGTCAAAAGATCTGTTGACACAGCTTGGTCTCATAGACATCGACGTTATCATGAGAGAAAGAAGACTCTGCCAGTGCGGCCATGTTGAATGCTCAAATGGTGCCATCAAGATTGCCAAAGATATGGAAGTTCCTGGTAAGCAGAGAAGAGCCAGGATGTCTTGGAAAGAACTGGTGCAGAAAGACCGCAAAGCATGGAAGCTAACTACAACTAATCCTCTTGATAAAGATGTGTGGAAATACCAATTGAAATCTGCTATGCGTGCAGCCAGCCAGTTACCTGGATGGGAGCCCACTGATGTGGAAACCCCTCGACCTGCACAATAATAAAAAAGAATCGATGAGATAGAGAGAGAGAGAGAGTGGTGTGGTCTGGGGCAAAGAAAAGTAGGCAGAGTAGATAAAAAGTATAAAAAATTTCTTTCAGGAGAGTGAAGGAGTGTGCACAAGCGTAAGGTTAAAGCCTACTCAAAGTATTACAACAGGAAAATGTAAAATATATAAATGACACTCAAATCAGGCATTCAATATTTGAATATTTATAGTCATATTAACTCCCATGTCAGTCATAATCCCGACACTAAAATGGAATTTGGTCCGAAAAAAGAGAATTGCATGATATAAAGTGTGTATATAGAAACACTAGTACAAGAAATGAACATGTTCTGTGACAAGTCGGTTTTAAACTTGATGTAAGTTTTTTATTACTTATCTTAGAAATGATGAAATGTGTCTCTATTGAAAATACCTTTATATATTTTGCTAGGATTGATGTGGCTGATGTATACAGAAAATTCTTACTTGAAAAAGAATCTGTGTGATTTTTCACATTCACAAACTTGCATATACAAGATCATTATAAATTAGCAACAACTTTTTAGGTTTAAAGAGAACAAAATATGCACGACCCGTGAACAAACAGCCTTGAGAAAACAAATGCTACCCACAACATAACAGAGAGCTTATACAAAATTTGGGTATTATCTTGCATCATTAAGGCATTTTAAGTCAAAATTCTCAGATGGATCATTTTTGTACTAAGAAGTTAAACATTTTATAATTTTTCATTTTATTAACACCAAGGTCTACTTTTCATTCACACACTCAAGAATGCAATATCTATCAACATACTAACACTACGTACCAATAAAATGATAGCAAAAAAACAAATAAACAAAAGTAAATAATAAACATGCTGGTAAACAGTTTGTTAATTCAAGGAGAAAGCAAAGGTGTCAGCAAATTCATGCAAATAATTAGTGATAGTCCCATGTTTAATCTCTGTGATTTTTGCTTGTGATATGAGATCTGTGCAAATCAAACACACAAATAACTGTCTACGGCAACAGAATCTTTATGAATGGCAAAAACACGGCAGAAATCATTACACATATTGATGGACTGTGAAGTGATATGGTCAACAAGCAACAAAATTAGCCTGTTTGTTGTTTGTCAGCAAAAGGATAATGTACTATGATACTACTTATAACTCCATGCTTTAAAAATGCAAGAACTGCTTTCTTACTTATATATGTGTCTGTGTATGTGTGTGAGTTCATGTGTGCATGTGTGTGTCTTATGAAACTTGTGAAAGTTTTAAAACATTGAATTATTTTTATTGTCCCAAAACGTTACGTTACAAAACTCTTTAACTTAGTATAAAAGATGACAAAAGGACAAGATATAAATGTCAAAGTACTTACATTTGAAATAAAAAGAAAGTTTTATCTATTCTGAGTAGTGATGGTAAACCCAAGCACAAGGAGAATTTTAAAACTTTCACTTTTGCTCTGTTCTGGCTATCAAGCAATGTCCCTCACACTCTAAAAAATGTATGCTAAATGTAATGAAGGATAAGAATATTTCCAATTGTAACAACCCTTTGCCAAGGCAGGTATTTGATTCCCATCAACTGCTTTTAAGTGTGTTAATTTAAGATATTAAGTCATTTCTTTTCCAATTAAGTCAATAGAGATGTAACAGTATATTAATTGGTTAGAATACTCAAAAAGTGTCATCTCCATCTTAAGATACGAAACAAATTATTTTGGACTGGACGGACTCAATATTTTTCATGCCTGTTCCATTATTTAGAACTGACATTACCATTTACACGAAAAAACAACAACTTGTGATTTCTCTATAACTACTGTATTATTTTCTAGTTCATTTACGTATTACACATACACCCCCCTCTCAGTGCCCAGACACATGCTGTTACCTCATTGAAGTTCTTGTGGTTTGACGTTAAAACAAAAATGCATTGTTTACATAGTAAAGATAGTATAAATTATACAAGCCAACAGTTTGCTGAAGCACAAAGGCACTTTTATGACACACATCTGTTTCATCATGCAGCATACCATACCTTCACCAGCCATTTACATGATACATAGAAACAAAGTGGCGCAATTGTACTCACCCTTAACAGATCCTTTTCAAATGCAAGGGTCACTTGTAGACCCCCCAGCCAATGTAATACTAAACATTAAAATTTGATATATCATTAAAAATATTTCCAATATATGTAATTCTACATTTTCAATATCTCCGCTAAGGTCCAAGCATCTTAACCAGGTCAAAGTTTTCAGGCGGATTGCTCAGAAGATTTTCTAGGTCTTCTGAGTCTCTTTGCCGTGATGAATTTACACTTAACGAGTCAGGGGGGTTTAACGATACCTTTGGTGCACTTAAGTTCTGCTGGTGCTTTGGAATTCTAAAAGAGTTTGCTTGTCCAGCAGTGGCAGATACAGTCAAATTATGTTCATTGGAAAGTGGACTAAATGGTCCATTATAGCCTGTGCTGGGTCCCATTGTGGGTCGTCCACTTCCCTGTGCTGGACCATTCATGGCAGTCCTGAAGTCTATATTAAAATTCTGTCCCTGCCTAAGCATTTGTTGTTTTGACATATCAAAATCATCACCCCACATGCCAGCGGCTGGTCCACCGCCAAGATTTCGATTACTAGAAACGTTGTTACCGACAGGAAAGTTGGGTGGATAGTTACCTCCAAGATTTGGAAGTGAATTGTCCATCATGCGAGGCCCTGCTGAAGTCTGATTCGATTGTTGATTCTGCATAATCGAAGACATCATTGGGTTGGGAAACATTGAAAGCGAGTTAGCTGGTTTCAAATTGCCACGGCTTTGTAACTGATTGTTCATTGTCTCTTCCGGATAATGGGAAAGCCGTCCACCACCATTATTCATTGGCAGCTGCTGACTGTCTAATGAGTTTGCCGAAGAAAAATTAGCAAATGTTTGCTTCATGACTCGTCCTTGTTGAAAACCAGGGGGAACAAGAGGACCTTGCATGGGATTACCTGGTTGCATCAAGTCTGGTGACATAAGACGTTCACGAAATTGGTTCATAGTAGCAAATGCACCACGTAACCCCATTTGATTCTGTGTTGATGCAGGATGTGTAGGTGACATCATCTGGGGTCCAACTGAAAAACCACTAGGGTCATGTTGCTGGTCTTGTTGCCCGTAAAAACCAGGAACGTTTCCACCATCAGATGGTGGTTGAAGACCCATATTGTCAAACTGTGGTATCTGTTTTTGCTGGTTCATATACGTGTTGTAATCAGAGGGAAACTGAAATGGGTTTGTGGCATGATTCATCTGTGGTGTCTGCACCATGGGGGATGACCCCATCGGCGAAGAAAGCACCTGTGGAACCATGGACTGTTGAAGATGTGGTGACATGGGTGGTACACGAGGTGATGGATGTTGCTGCTGTGCAGCTTGTGCCATTTGCATCAGCTGCTGCTGATACGGCTGTTGCAGCTGCTGATGTAGATGTTGTCGAGTTGGATCAACCTGTTGTCGATGTTGCTGCTGCTGCTTTCGCAGCTGCTGCTGTGCCAGATACAAATGTAGTTTCTCCATAATTTCCTGATTACGTGTTCCTTGAGGGGGAACATTAACTCCATCCCGTGGTCCACCTGGTGCAGATCCATAGGACATGTTCACGTTTGGCACCCTTGAAGGGGTTTTGCCCTGAGCAAGATTTTCCGCCATCTGTGGTCGAAAACTCATGCTTTGTGGAGGCATGAGCATCGATGGGTTTCGTTGCATTGGTGAAGACATTGGCGTTGATAATTGTTGAGCAATCATTTTCATGTTGTTATTTATCGACGATTGAAATCCTTGTTGAAACATATCCCCGGTTGGATCAGAATTCTTCGCTTTTGACGCAGACACTTTCGGTGGTGGTACAGGTTCCTCTTTGACGGTAGCAGTGCTTACCGGCTTCTGGGATGATCGATCATTCGATGAAGTCTTAGGTCCATTTGTACTACCATCATTTCCTGAGATATTCCTTAATACGTCATCAAAGTCTGCTAAATCCTTCTCCAAGTCAAAAGTTAAATGTTCGTCCAAATTAGGCAATCCATTTGATAGTATATCTTTGTCGTTTGCCTCGGAAAAACATGTCCGACTGGCATTCTCTTGTTTTGGCACACTAACTGGTAAATTATCAAGCGACGGATTAGAATTTCTTGATGTGTTACAAATTGGAGACCCTATCCCGCTGGTAGAAGAACTACTTGGCTTGTCTAACGTGTTATCAACTGATTTTGAACGAATGTTACCTCGTCCATCACCAGGAATATTTGCAGTTGCATCTTGAGCATGGCGTTGACTTGGCTGTTGATCGAGAGCTAGAGAAACTGAAGCCGCAGGACCAGAAGTCTTTAGATCGATAAATTGCCCAGTTTCTGAACGAGAGGGTCTTACCAGCGATTTATCATCGAGTTCACTTTTAACAGTACTTGGTAAGGCCTCTCCGTTTGAACTTCGAGCCGCCTTCGTCACAAGAGTTTCGTCTGAGTCATGCTCACCCTCGTGTGATGGTTTATTAAAAGTCTCATCAAATGTGCGTTTCAGATGCTAAAAAATAATAAAGGATGATAAGCAATAACCATACCATACTAATATATATGTATATATAAATATATGCGTGTGTCTATATATATATGTATACAAAGAAGCTATATAAACAAGTCAGGCTGCAACATGGCCTTACCTGTCTCATATCAACACACAACGCGATTACTGCAAAAAATCGTGATCCTTTTCAACGCTTTATTTTCTATTATAACCAGGCTAGATTTCAATGAACCCGAAGAAATATTATACTATGGATTGCTAACAATTTAACGTGTTTGATCAAACTGATTAAATCAATCCCGATTCGGTTTGTGACAACGAAATATCAAACATCAAAAGACATTTAATCATTGATTGTTTTCTTAGCATTACTCTTAACCCACACTAACATTTTTCAAAGTAATTTTCCTTGACAGGCTCTTGACCGATTTTTCATTCCTCCTCCTGCGATTTGACATCAAACCTAAAAGGTCAGTTGAATTGTCATAATTTTCACTGCACTGCCCGGTTTAAGGTAAAATATTACTCAAGTATAGTGATCAGCCATGTTTTGACGCATACTCATTACATGAACTAGCTCATCACAGACAAGTACAGCTCGCTTTTCTGTGACTTGATGGCGAACTTGTTCGTCTTTAAACACATCAAAGGCGACTGTTAAACGCTGTGATCGTCTCAGCTGTAAGTGCGAAATCTTGATTAAAAGCCTTCGAGGGCATTCTCTGTGTCTAATAGTTTTAATGCATGTACAATGCCTTGCCATAACATAACAAACAACTGGAGAAAACTTATCACGCTTGGAAGAGTACAAGATCAACTTGATGTGACGATCAGGTTCGTTTCCCATTCCTTGGCGATCGACTGGTCGCTTCAAAAGCAGTTAATGACATTGGGTATGTTTGTAATAGCAAGATAATGTAGGCAGTAATCTCAACGAACGAATTACAGCCAAACATTAACACAGTCGAGAAAAGTTAAAACCACAAAAAAAAGTCAGGAGTCGTCTTGACGCGAGCAGGGAATTTAAAATTGGCTAGCAGTATTTATGCATCAGCACCTATGTGAGCTCAGGCGAAGACGATGAGCATGATTATCAAAAAGCTATCTACAACCAAGTCAACTGGAAAAGATCCCAGGTAGCTTGCTAATGATCAGGGGACAGCCCGTCCATAAAATTGACAAATATAATGAAGAACATTGAAGCGAGTTTTACTACCTGTAATACATAGGCCTGACCTCCAGTAGAGCCGCTGTAAGCACTTGCCTCAGCATTCATACCTTTCACGACAGCATCTTGCTTACTCTTAGCGCTCTTTCCGTTAGCTCGCATACTTAAAATTCGTTGTTGATACATCTGGCTTTCCTGTCGTTCTCGATCATCTTTAAATGGCCCATTTCTGACATACTTCTCCATGAATTCATTCTGTCGTCTTTGATACTGATAAAAACGCATACGAAGTCGTTCCAGTAAATCGGTTCGGCGTTGTTCAGCAATTGTCTTTTCATCCATAGTGAGGCAATCTAAAATGATCTGCAAAGACTATTACTTTTTTGTAGCTCGACCATACTTCGTTGTTTACATCCAAATGTGCTCAACTACTTAGGATTTTTCGCCATTGCCACATTCAACTTACTATGCTATGTTCCGGTACTTGGACAACTCCGAAAGGCTAACAATAGCATGGCTTCCACAGCTAGTAATAAGAATTTAAAACAATCACATCATTTTTAAAAATAAACTACAAAATATGAGCAAAAGTTCTTCTTAAATGCACTACAATGCCACATATTCAACTTTAAATGCCTAAATCTGTGCTAAATAATAAAATTTATGCCTTATTAAAGTCAAAATGCCGTATTTTTGGTGCAATATCAGTTTACAAAGCTGATTAATTTTATTTTCTCCCAACTAGTTAGAAGGCCAACAAAGGACAAAATGAAACTCGTTTTCACAAAGTTGCTCCGAAACTTTCTCTTGTTTGTGAAATAATTGACGTTTTACCTTCCCACAATGCAATTTTATCGAACGCAAGAACTAATGAACCAGGGGGGCACAGGTGAATAAGCACACAGAACAAAACTTAATGGCGGCACTGCTAAGGCACGCAATGAAAGAGAAAAGACCAAGAAATACTCACACACGTGGAGTTGTATACCATTTCAAAATAGTAAAAACACACCATGAACATTTTCATAAATAAAACGATAAACATTACCATAAACAAAATTGTTGGCGACTTAACAGGCTGACTACTTGTAATGTTTACATTAAAATTCACGGTGTCTTGTGAAAACTTAACCGTACTAAGATATGAATTGAAGCGTGTCCTTCTTATTGGAAACCAGACGTACTTTGTACAGTATGAATTAACATAGCGCGCGGCTGCAGTAACATTCATATGATGACCTATATACAAGCAGGATTATAATGTACTCGAGTCCTATACCAGACAAACACTTAACCTAGTTGGTTTTAAAAGCGTTGGACTACGTCTACAACTATGTAGGAGTTAGATAACTACAGTGTCTTTAAGTGAGAGGTTTAGTGTGTAATCGTGAACTTGTTTAAACTGGTTGGTAGCCTTCACATCTCATACTTAGGTGATTAACTAAAACACCTGCTGATTTCAGAATATGAAAACGTAAAGCAAGATCTGTGGAATTTATTTGGATGATTCTTTACAAACAAATTAAGTTATGACGTTTCACAAACAAGTGTTATATTCGTAAGACGCAGATTTCAACGTTAACTGCAGTAACTCCACTGAATAGCTAATAGCATAATAACTTTTAATAAACGCCTTTTTAGACACCCCTCCCGAATAGATGTCTCAATTAGAGGTGGAAAATGACCCCCTCAAAATTACGCCACCGAGTAAGCAAGTCTCAAAGGGAGGTGTTTACATTCAACAAATAACATCGAATTCATATCACGCTATTAATAATACTCTCTATTTCATACAATAACTGGTTTGGTTTACAAGAAGACACCAAAATCTTTAATTCAACAATGTTACTGGTATCTAAAAATTAAAATTTTCAATTAACACCCCCTCATATAGATGCCCTCTCGGGTAAACACCTCCATGAAATTATAATGTCGTAGAGGTACACGTAGAATAAAAAAATATAATAAATCATTGGCCTATAAACCTTACTCTTTATGTCACTCTGTTGCGTGATTCAGCGCATTAACCAATATCGTTGACTAACCCACCTTTATCTCTAAGCTTCATGGCATTTGCAAGTCCACTCAAAATATTTTGTTTTGGTAAACTAAGGATATGTCCTTCAGCATAGCTTTATAACGTGATTGTCCTTGGATGACGGCTTTTAAGTTCGACCCCAGTTGGTTCACTTTCAATGCAACTATTGTAGTAATGCTCCATTCATCAATAACATATCAATAACATTTGTCTGCTGAGATAACATAATACCTGGCACTTAAATAGGCGGAAACCGAAACACAAACACAGATTGAATTAATGTATTTCCCTTTTACTTACCGTTAAGTTTCGACTTGGAATGTCCTTCGCAATACTCACAAAAATTTGTGTTGGGATGTCACATTGGTTTGGGACTTGGTTTTTTAGTCTGAGGGTTGTGACACTCTCAGATCCCTCTAAATGCAACGGTGATAAAAATGCTACATTAATAAGTACTTCGAATAAATCTATAATCCAGTGAATCAAGATATGAAGATAAAACGGTTATTTTAGAGTAATTACCATAATTTATAAACTAATTTTTTTGATTGCCAATCTACTGGTAATGTGGTATAAGTAGAAATAAAATCTTCACGTGCACAGTTTGGGTAGCGTTATCAATATCAAAATATATCTAATTATTTTTCAGCTACAAAATCTGAGACATTTAGTAAAAATCATAGATCACTTTTTAAAGAGAGCATAAAATTATCCCATTTGCAAAGTGTCTTTTACGTACTAATTACCATTTGAATTGATTACCACACCTACAGGGATTTCTCAAAGATTTTGTATATTTTATCCACAAATGTCATTTGAATAATACCATTTCATTGAAACGACAGTGATAAGTATACACTTATTTTTTGCTGACTCGCCTTCCAAGTTACTTTTGCTTCAACATACTAATGACTTTGCTTTCAAACGGATTTACCTGTCCTCATCATGAGCTATCAACTATAAATATCAACACTGTGACAGAGGAAACTCGAAAAATTCCTTTTGGCAAAAATCCCTTTTGGAACCTTTTGCTGCCTTTCATTTTGGAGTGGTATCTTTCTTTCAAATCCTTGTTATGAAGCCAAAATTAGACCTTAAAAATATAACGGACAGCAAACGTGCCAAGAAATAACCACGAAAGAGGAATGGAAAGTACCCTTATCAGACTAAATATCCTCTACGGTAAACATGCAGCCATATACCTCGCCCCCATCTGTCCAGGATGAAACGTAGAGAATTTTGGATCGACTCAGACTGCGGATTTCTGAAATGCCTTCAAAATTCTTTCGGTTTTTGCTTAGAAGATAACTTGACGACGGTGCAGTAGGATGATTTTCTTATAAAATTATCCTTATTGCCATGGAGAACGTGTATTGCAAATGCCAATTACATAAAGGTAAATCATGGTGTATCATCTAGTTGCTCCGTTCTGTTCAAAATTTCTTCTCTGATTGATTTGACATCAAATCTCAAGTTTAACTAGAGTTATATTGGTTACCAGGAATCCCAAAAACGGCGGGTAATTGGTGAAAACGGCTGGAAGATAGAAGAGATCAGTGAAGAGAATTCAAATTTTTCTAAAAAAATGATGACAATGCAACTTATGTTGGTACAGTGGAATCACTATACAGCGGACACTTTCATAAAGTGGACACTTCCATAAAGTGGACACTTCCATAAAGCGGACACTTCCATAAAGTGAACACTTCCATAAAGCGAACACTTCCAAATAGCGAACACCTCCATAGAGCTGACACAATACTTTGGAATTAATGGTGTCCACTGTAGAGAGACAGAAATAACTGGTGGACCAAATTTGCTTTGCTTATATTATTTCAGACCGTAGTTGCAAAGTACGTCATTTTACGGCACAAAATAGTAAAAAGCTGTATGGGATCTAACTTCAGTCGAAGACGCCCCATAATCATATAAATGTGTAATACATATATGTCAAGTAAACGAGATAAGAATCACACTAGTAGATCACGAATGGTATTTCAGTTACTCGAAAAGAATTTTATTTAACACATACCAAATAATACATACGAAAATTAATTAGCTTTTGAGCTCTCTCTCCCTTTCTCTCTCTCTCTCTCAGTCCAACTATTCATCTATCTGTCTGTCTATCTCTCTCTGTCTGTCTGTCTATCTGTCTATCTGTCTATCTGTCAATCTGTCAATCTGTCTATCTGTCAATCTGTCAATCTGTCAATCTGTCAATCTGTCTGTCAATCTATCTATCTATCTATCTATCTATCTATCTATCTATCTATCTATCTATCTATCTATCTATCTATCTAT
>JANTCA010091148.1:0-13359 GCA_024741275.1 Chironex yamaguchii
ACACCATCAATGTAAAGTCCTCAGAAAGGACAACAAGACCACCAAAGTCACTTGTATTTCTCTGGTATGCCTTAAAGATGGTGAAACGTTTGTTATGGCTATCCAAGCTGTAGTTTACAAGGTTCACTTTGATGATCCTTGATCACACAGTGATCACAATTATGAACCTCAAAGCATTTTGTAAGCGAGTAACCAGATATATATGTTACTGCATTTGCACGTGCAATGTTAGTACGGAGCTGCTTGTTGTGGTAATCAATTACATTAACCAAAAGTGGCTTTGGGATGCAGACACGATGAAAGGATGTGACATCATTGCAGCCTGATCTGGACATAGCTTACAGAATGTCAAAGTCAGAAGAGCAATTTGTATTTGCTGAATTAAGAAATGTAGTGTAAAATAGCTTTTTTAATGCATGTTTGAATTGAGTGGGAGGTGGATTGTCAGAGTTTCCTCCCTGCAGTCTTATAGAACCGAAAACGTTGTCCAATGGGTCCTGGTTTAAGCGATGGGTGAAAGAAATTTTGGATTACAGTCATTATGCAGTTTGTCCCAAAGTTCAGCAATAGCACTCAGTGTTATGCACCAGCCTTTTATGCACTTCAATCTTCTTGTGTGATCTTGACCATCTTTATCAATGGCTTTCAGTGATTTCATAAATTACACTGACTGATGCAGAAATTCTTTATGGTTGGACTGTTGTGACATTGCTTTTGCAATTTCTTTGTGGTGGTGGAGAGCTGAAATATTTATACAGTCAAAGATCTGGTCCATTTTTATTATAAAATTTACAGTACCTGTTGCTACATAAGGCATCTTACCCAGTGCAATGTAAGTTTTCAGAGCAACTGCAACTGTGTGGCTTGGTACTTGTGTAGCATACATTACTTTCATTTTTGAAAATCCATTTGGGTTTATGTGCTTCTCAGTCAATTTTGGCATTAGCCTTATGGGAAGCTTTTTATCTTCATCATAAACTTCACATATGTTGCCAGCTGGCATTCTGTGAACCGAAGGACATTTCATATTTCAAAAAGTTATTTCTGATGGACTTAAGAAGGTGAGGAGGATCAAATATAAAGAAATATGTATGGCTCTTGTACATGAACCACGGCTGTTCTATAGTCACTCTTACGTTTTCTGAAAGTTTGACAAAATTCGATCCTATGTCAGTTACCATTGCACAAACTCGCAACACAATTCTGACAGTTTTGTTCAGTGTTGTACACAGGATTTCTTGAAGTTTGTCTGCTTTACTTGATTCATCTACCAAAAATAGCCCATACGTTGCTTCCAGTTTTGAGTAAAGCCCCTGGCCATGATAGTGAGGGCAGAATTGGCAATTAGGCTTGTTCGATCATTATCCCCAAAGTCCTCATAACCAGTAACTTGGGCGAAAATTATGCCACAAAATAGATGACTTTTTAGAGATACTTCATCCAAGCAAAATGTGCATAAACGTGACATGTCAGTCATGTATTTGGATTTATCAGTCTGTGTGATAAAGTTGATGACGTTTGAACCAAGACAGCACTCTGTGATACAATGTTGAGGTGGGGATCCCCTGTATGATTTCCTGTAAGTAATAGAGCAAAATGGGATGTACTTATTGCATAAAGTATGTCTTTCATACCTATTAAGTAAAGAATCAACTTATTTCAAAGACTTGATTTTCAATTTTAGTAATGAAAGGATAAGATACAATCTCTCATTCACCAACCTGCTCCACTGTTAATCCCACTCTGTTTTGAATTAAATTTAATAGTGAAACATGTCATTCGTGGATGTTTCAGTTGTAGAAAATAACTTACTCTCCTCCAGTTCCAGAGGTGTAGCAACCACGCTTGAATTCCATTCACAAATATTGTTTTCTTTAGCTAATCAGAGACAACAGAAATTTATTTCTATGTAACATGTACTTATATTTGATATAATATGAACTGAAAACGTAGCCGTCTAAAAACGTACTGTGCCCGGCTTTGATATTTAAGAATCACATTATTGCATATTTGCATATTTGTACTGAATGATGCAGTTTCAGGTAAGATGTAACCGGAAGTTCCAGAGACAGGCTATTGCATGTATTTTTCTATGGTTATGAAGACAGATTTAGCACTCCATTGTATTGCAATATCTGTAAAGACCTTTATTCTCAAGATGTGTTGTATACAAAGTATAAGTAACACGTACCATAGTGGTGATCACTTTCAATATTGTCCTTGAATTGTTGAGTACTGCAAATTTAGTATATTGAATTTACTTTGGATGATGTCTGTGGCATTTGTAATTCTTAATTCACTTTCGTTTACTATTATATATAATTTGACAGGTCGATGTCCTTAGATACTTTTATGTAACCATGAAGAGAAAGGACATCGCGAAGACAACAAGTTTTTGTTGCCTTAGACACTTTAATTTATTTAAATGTTATTGTGAAAACTCTTTTGCTGTTTGAAATTCTGATACTTGGAATCTTTTTGAAAAAGGCATTAAATACTACTGTCTAAGTTGACAGATTTTCCTATATGTGTATTGCTCGCTTTCTCAAAGCCAAGAGAATGTGTAACAAGAACTTACGTGGGTTAAATGTAGGTCCTCTTGAGGTAATGTGACTCTTTTATCCACCTGTTTTAGGTGGATTTGGGATATTTTATGTCAAGCGTTTCCGAGTGTTAGTAGTGAACATCGTAGGTTCAAAGTGTTCACAACAGATCCGACAGTTCTAGTACAGATACTGAGGACTTTTACCCATGAGGTCCTCTCTACGTGCAAGTATGACCCATTCTCGACACCTAATATAAAAGGAGGAAATCTGAGTAAGAGGCGCAAATATATTTAGTAACAACCACCAAGTAGCCTACTATCAAATTGGTACGAGGGCTTACTCGTGCAAGGACCATTAAGACTGCAATATTTCACCATACGAACCGTGTGCAAAAGAGACAACATGGTAAGCCTGATTTGAATGAGCCCAACCTGTTGATGTTGATAATCTTTCAGTACCTTAAAGCAGTAAAGGAATGCAACGCTGAAACTGCTCTTACAAGAAAAGTACTGGCATTGATATCTACCACAGTTCACATGCTTTATAATCAGTGGGGTCCGAGCAAGAACGTCCTCATCTTGGACCCTGGGATACGCTTCATCAGTGTTGTAAAACGCATTGTTGAAGTAGGCTAATCTTGCAAACACCATAGAGCAATGGAGTCGTCAACCAGTGATGCCTAAGCGCTACTCAGAGCGACCATGGTCGGCGAAGGGCCTTTTTCAAGTCCGGCACTATCTGTAATAATCTGGAATGCTGAAGGATTATCTCATACTAAGGAGAATCTTTTGGAGAATCTATGCAAAGAGAAGAACAAGCCCCCATCGTCTGACGTTGTAATTGAGGCCCTCATCAATGGCACAACCATCGTCTGTGAAGCTTTTAAAGCCCACAACACTCTCTGGGGCTACAATGAAAGTGATGACCATGGTGATCAACTGGAGCTGTGGGCAAACAGCAAAAACCTAAGCTTAATTTATGACCCAAAACAACCAAAAACATTTAATTCTGCCAGATGGCGGTGAGGCTACAATCCAGACTTGGTTTTCGTATCCAGTACTATTGCAGCACAATGCAAAAACGCTACTGAAAAACCAATCCCTCACTCATAGCATAGGCCAGTAATGATCCAGATCTGTGCAACAGTAACATCCAAAAAATAACCATGCGAAGGACATTTAACTTTCAAAAAGCTAACTGGTCTAAGCTCACACGAATGCTGGATGAAAAAGTTGTATCAATTGAGGCACGACCAGAAAACTATGAAAAGCTTTGTAAGATTGCGAAACTTGTGTCAAGGAAAACTATTCCTAGAGGCTACAGAAGCAACTACATAGCAGGCATAAACTGTGAAGCACGTGCAGTCCTTTATGAATCTGAAGAGAAGTATAGCAAAGACCCATTCAGTGATGAAACAATTGACCTTTTGATTGCAGAGGAGAGAAGAAATAGATGTCAAGAGCTATTGGAATCAACTGACATGAGGCATAGTAGCCACAAACCATGGAATCTCATCAGGAAGGTGTTAGGTGACCCCTCCAAGACTACAGAACAACCAAACGTCACAGCAGATCAGGTGGCAAAACAGCTTACTGACAATGGTAAAGGTCCTGTCCTCACGAAAGTGGAGAGACTCCAGAATTCCGCAACCATAATTTAGGCTGCAGCTGATGAACAAAGGAAGTCTACATGCGATGTGAACTGTAATGAGCTGAAGATGATAGCAAAGAACCTGAGTAATGGGAAAGCAGCTGGCTTAGATGATCTCTGCGTAGAACAACTGAAGAATCTGGGTAAGAAAGCAACTGAATGGCAGGTCAATATGTTTAACGAGTGCCTCAAAAACAACAAGCTACTAAAAATTTGGCGAAAAAATAAGGTCGTGGCCGTATTGAAGCCAGGCAAAGACCCTGCAGTCCCCAAAAGCTACAGACCTTTGTCGCTACTATGTCACACATATAAATTGCTGGAAAGAATATTACTGCATCGAATCACTGATGAAGTGGATGCTAAACTTATCAAAGAACAACCTGGATTTCGACCAGGAAAATCAACAACCTCCCAACTACTAAACTTAACTCAATTCATTGAAAACGGCCTTCAGGAAAAGCTGATAACTGGTGCTGTATTTGTAGATCTGTCAGCAGCATATTATACAGTAAACCACAATCAGATGTTGAACAAACTGAATGATCTCCTTCATGAAACCTCACACTCTTTGTAAAGGAAATGCTCGCAAATCGCCGATGTTATGTTGACCTCGGTGTGAAAAGAAATCCGAGGAAGAATAAAAAATGGGCTCCCCCAAGGCAGCGTACTAGCCCCAACTCTGTTTAGCATCTACGCAAATGACAAACCTATTGCCCAAAATAGACGAAGCTTTATCTACGCAGATGATCTCTGTGTTGCCGCACAGGCGAGAAAATTTGAGCCTTTAGAAGAAGCACTTAGCAGTGCACTGTCCACCTTGAGTGCATACTATAAAATGAACAGTATGTGAGCAAACCCAGCCAAGACTCAAGTGACAGTATTCCACCTGAGCAACAAGCTGGCAAGAGAAGAACTGAAGATCCAGTGGGATAACACCAAGCTCGAATTCTGCCTACAACCTGTGTACCTCGGTGTGATGCTTGACAGCACTCTGTCATACACGTGGCACCTTGAAAAGACACAAAAGAAGGTGGCCTCCCGTAGCACCCTCTTAATCAAACTGGGAAACTTAAAATTTGGAGCGAATCCTCACACAGTGCGAACAACAAGGTGCATAGAAATTGCATAGATCCAGAATGTACGGAAGAAGACTTCATTGAACTGACAGACCGGTGGAGACGGGTGATCGAGGGTTTAATTGAACAAATCTAACTGCTCAATGGACACAAAGAAGAAGAAGAAGTGTCGTCAAAGTAACTAGTGGAAAAGAAAAGAGCCCTATGTAGTGCCTAAGTTAGTCTTTCACAATCATTGTAAGGAGCTCAGTAGAGCATAAGATCCCATGAGAAGGTCAGTGATATTCCTCTTTTAGCATTGGGAAAATAGAATCTGGGTTCAAAAAGAATTCTTGTGGTGAAGGGAAATACCTGGGCTGATATACTCTAGCATAGGGCAACGTTTTTATTCTGTTCTGTAGCAGAGCCCTGAATCAAATCAAAAGTTTTATTTCACAAGTTAAAGACCTGTCAGGAGTGTTGTTGATAATATTCTGTGGTCCTGTGGGGCATATGAAAGCAATTACCCCCTCTTCTGTAGATTTTTCACAAATATGCCCTTTTAATAGATGTTTGCTATTGAACTATGAAAATATAAAAAGTAAATACATACTCCGAGAACATGGAAAAGAATTGTCTAAAAAATGATTCAGGGGAGCTCAGCACAAAACACTTCCATCCAGCTGACTGTGTCCTGTCATTGTTAGATCCTGGCAATGTCTCCTCGCCTCACTTTTTGACTACTCAGATATAGATAAGAATTTCAATTTTCATTTCTGTAATTGAAAACATTGACATTTTACCAAAGAAAATAAGAATTTCTGACACCGGAAAGACACGGTTGGGCGTAAGGAGGGAAATTCTTTCTGACCCGTTTAATTTTTGGTTAAATATAGTGGACAAAACTGACTACACTGTCTGCAGTATTTTAGATCAAACGTATTCACGACGGATGCATTAAGATGATGAAGAAACCAACAACTAACAATCTAGTCCAGTGGTCGGCAACCCAAAATGCTCAAAGAGCCATATTGGGAACAAAACACCAAAACCATACCTGTCTAGAGCCGAAAAAAATTAAAAGCTTTATGTAAGCGTAATATGAAGGCAAAATAGGCTGTAAGTATATTAGCTGTATAAGAATAAATTCAGTATTTATTACACGCATTTTTGCAGTATAAGAATATTTGTCAGGTTTTCGCCCGAAAGAAACCATTCGAAAACAACAACGACAAAAACCGGAAAATTTCTTTTTGCATTTTGACACATTTTTGAAAAAGCTCCAGGGAGCCACTAGGGGGTGTTAAAGAGTCGCATGCTGCTCCACAGCCCCCCTGGTCTAGGCCTATGTTAATTAAAATGTAGGCCATAGTGTTCTAGAGAAATGCTTATACAATGGCAACATTGAAATTATCACTCAGTGAGGAGTTATTACAGACAACTTGGTAGGACAACGTTTGATATTATGGGGAATTGACACTGCACTGAATTGACACGTAAATCTGAAGAAGCTAAAATTTCGACATTTCCTTTTGCTGTTGGAACAATTAATAGCTGAACATCAACTTCCACATCACTAATTTACCATACTGGCAAGAATGTCGCACTTTTTGTGGCCTGTGTTGACATCCATGCTGTCGAGCAATCACATTGATTTAGCTTGGCTACGTTTTTTAAATTTTGCGCCAAATGTTTTCCTAGCCAGAAGTGGGCGGAGAATGTTTACAGTACGCACATGCGCACTGGGGAATGGAGCAACACAATTATGAGAGTGTCGCTTCTGGTCATTTCTTATTCTGTGACTTAATAATCCAACCTCGTTGTGAATGCGCTATTCATTGATTGGCGCATAATTCTTACGTTCAATTAGAGAAAGGAGAGGGAGAAATACAAAGAGGACGACGGAAAGGAAAATGAGACAGGTTGGAAGGAAGAGAGAAAGGAAATGAAGAGAAAGAGGAGGACCGAGAGAAAGAATAGACAGAGAGAAAACAGAAACAAAAAATGAAGGAAGATGTAAGTAATGTTAGAGAACAAATACTATAAAGGAAAAAGGTAGGAAGTAAGAGAGAAAGTCTGAAAGGGAAGGATTTAAGGATAGATAAACTAAAATAGAAAGAAAGAGAGAAAGATAGCGTGCCGGAGGAGAAGAAAAGTTGAAATGGGAGACATACAATAAGAGACGTACTGGTAGAGAATTATCTAAATTCAATTGAGTAAAATTAACTGGATGTATTTAACAATATATTCACCCTTAATTAAAACTGTTACATTTTCTTGAGCAAGAACTTGTCAGATCACAAATCGTACAGTGCTTTATCTACTTTCTTGCTTATGGTGTTGTTCTTGGTCGTCTTTAATGTATGCTATCACTGAAACAAAAGAAAGCTTATGTATTGCATAATGAGGTTTGTTTTCTATCTGCATGAGTGAATAGGAAGAAGAAGGAAAGCAGATATTATGAAACGAAATTATATTGCCAATAACATATTACAGAGAGGACTAACGAGTTTGTGCCAGATCCTGAATTGCACCCTACAACAGAAAAGACATTTTTGAACTTGACATTTTGCTGAAGTTATTTCATAGGAATCCGTGTTGACCATTCTGCTGCATCAAAGCTGAGTTTTTATTGGTTTGTTTGGTCTCCTCTCAAGGTACGTTTCTCTTACATCTTTTAAAGCGTACTCTTGCTTCCTTAAGATTTTGTGGTTGTGCAAGAACTAGATGAAATCCGTAAGAAAATAACGAGAAGCAAATTGCAAATTGAAGACAAAATATTACGGGCATCAGAAATAGAGTCGTAAACAAGTTTTTGAGTTATGTTTATTTAAGTACCATCGAATACCTTTTTAAAGCCCACAGTCTGCTTATATCGGGTACTTTAAATAATATTTTCTGGCTGATGGACGATTGCTTGAGAACAAGGATGTAGTTTGCCTCGACTGGTACTTCGAAAACGAGTTGTATAACTGTTGAGTGATAGCTGGTACTTCGAAATATGCTGAATAATAATAAATCTTAAAACTGAAGCTGCAGTTTGTAGTATTTTTTATCTTTAAAGACAGTAGATAAGTGCACCTCATTAATTTATTTGGTTGCTACAATTTGGTTTCTCAATGTTGACGTATCTAACAAAGTGATCAAGTTAAAATTAACCATAGGTAATATTCACACCAAACTGTGGTGTTTTATATAACACAAGGGCTTGACCATATATACAGTACATGTTTTCCCTGTATATTATTGCAATTTTCAGACATAGCTACGCTCCTGTTTGCTTTAAACATGATCTCATTTTCTCTTGAAACGTGGGCTAAAGTAAAGGACAGTGTTGGGTGTGAGTAAATTACGTGCACTAGACACAGCACAAAGTTGTATTGAACCAGATTTAAACATTGACTTGACGTTGCTTTTTCAGGAGAAGACTGGTGAAAGTTATGTCAACAAGATAGAAACAGTTGTTTCTTTTGTGAATGGCAACCTTACTATGAAAGTCAGCGATAGATTTTGCACATGTTGCATTGAAGTATTTACAGCATTTGGTCTTTGAAAATGCAGCGTGGAAAGCTAGAGGTTCTTTATATCTACAGAGTATCCATTCAACAGCCAAGAAGACACTTTCTTCTTTGTTTTATGTGCAAGTCTGGAAATCGAAAATAAACGTAACGCTAAACGAAATTTTACCATAGCTGTCACTGGAGACGGCTTTGACAAAATTGGCGTTTTTAGGTATGAATGATGAGGAAGGATGGTGTTGTAAAGTCAAAGAAATTCGAGTAAAAGATAATATTTAACTTTTGCGTATCAAAGCAACTTTCGTAGAGAAGCGTTATCGTAAGTAAGAAATAAAATGTATTTTGAAAATCATGCAGAGTTATAAAAGCATACTTGTAACGATAAAAAACTCGCATTTTGAAATAGTTTAAACTAAAAATAATCAATGCAAAATTTTGCAAGTGATTCTCAGGCAAACTTTTTGAAACTTGTCTACGATGAGTTTAAAAGAAAAGAGTTTCCAAGTGATACAAAACTGCTAGATTATTTTTCTATTTTTGTGAGCTTAAAAGCCAACAAAGGTTTGTTTTTTCTTTTCGTTTAAATTTTGATTGAAAGCTGCCTATCTCAAGTTAATCCCATCCACCAAAAGTAGGTGTTTTCCATTTCGTTTTACGACGTTATCTATATCACACAAGAATCATCATTCCTTAGAAGTCATTTCTCTATACTTGATTGCTTAATGGCAATGTTTCTGTATATAAAAAATTGAACATTATAGAAAAGCTGTGTAGCAAAACAAGATGACATTTCAAAGCAGCATAGTTATGGAGGTACTGATCAATTATGTTAATTTCTTTCAATATTTCAAGGTGACACAAAGAGTCCCCGAACACTTAAACCACTATGTCAGCGTTCAGGTACATTCAGACTTCTTAAAACCGCTTCTGGGTAAAGTGATTTTTATTTGCATGTATTTAAGAACTTTTTCTCAAGCAGAGAACTCTTGAACATCGAAGTTGTTACTCTAAAACAGCGAAAATTATCTGTAGTACTAAAATTGCACATTGTTACTCATAATTCTCTACTTGAATTTCCGATGGCATTTCCAGGTCTATAATATGGATGTGGTGTGGGTAATTTGACTTTTTAATGTTTAATGGAACACGGCGTTAACCTCAGTCTTACAACCTTAAACGTTCCCATGCTGCCAAGTTGATGCGAACAAGACAGTAGTTGTTTTAAACTTTGTTGGATCACAGCAACAATATACAAGTGTCCTAATTCCATAGACAAGTTTAATGTTGTTTATTTCCAATCATAGCTTTTCAAACGATTATCTCAGTATGTTCGGTAAATCTATAAGCCTTTTTGAATTGTTCTGTTTATCATTTCATGATAGAACCTTAAGAAAGACTAACTTCATAACTTTTTGGTGTGTTCATTAAGGATAATGTGTACTTTACTGCTTTATTCTCAAGAATGTTTTTGACGTCTGTAAAACGGGAAAAGTGTCTCTTGAAACGTAGCTTATAAAAAGCATACGATTCATATCATGATAAAGCTCCTGTCTCCAACACAATATTTTACTTTACTTTTTGCTACTAACAATTACGGTTAAGCAAATTGTTGACAATCAAGATAAATAAACACGAATAAAAGCATTTATCCGTCTATTTCAATACAAAACTGCAGGTATTCATAAGAGTAATTAAGGAGTGTAGGTGGTAAACAATAGGTACTATACGTGACCTAAATGATTTTTATGTCAGTCCTTGATTTCTCTGTCTTTTGTAGGAATTTTAATTTAACCACAGGGTTCTATTACAACATGTTCTACCAAATAACTAGTACAATATTACCACACAACTACGTGATAAAATCCAAAGTTTAAACAAATAGCATTGTATGATCATAAGAATAAGACAGATGAATCATGCCTTCTGTTATTTAAGCGGGATATTGCATCAAAAGTGAATTTTGCAATACCTAAACCTAGATCATCATCGTACAATACGTTCAACCATTCAAATAAATATCAGATTCTGCATCATGGAAAAAACCATAAGTAACCTAACTTGTATCTTCACACTTTCAAATAAGGAAAAATTTCCTTTTCTTCCTCGACCTTTCAAAATATCACCCAAATAGAAGCTATTCCTGAAAAAATTATATTTTTTTCAAAGGGGAACAGTCGGGATGTCTTTAAAAAGTTTTGCACATTTTCGATCATTACTTTACAAAGTTTTGTGGTCATCATAACTTCGGTTATATCTATAGTTTTCGTGCAAAACATATTGCGATTTCAGCGAGCTAAACGTCCTTCATGACGTAAATTGTCCAGCACACTTTATGTCGCAATGCCTTCTGACATTATTTCAGCTTACAACAAAATTTATTGCCGGAAAACAAAATAGTTCAATTATTTTAAAAGTCTCACAATGCCTTGCAGGGAAACAAGATGGCGATTGAAAGCTGTGTAAGTAAGGATCGTGGAGAAAATTTTTAGCCAAGTCACAAACAAAGATTTTTTGTAACAAAAAGCAATATTTCAAATGTTGTGGCTCCCTTTGATTGTTGTTTAAGGCGCCAAATAAAGTCGTTGAACATGTACCCTATCATACGAAACCTTTAAATCAGATGTGTGAAGACGTCATAAACTGTTCTCTGTATAATGATATATTTTACATCCGTATTAAGAATTTTATTTGAAATAGTTTTAAGCAGTCTTAAGCAGTTTTTAGGTAATCTTTTCCGCTGGCGTCCTATGTTAGACACTCATCTTGCCACTCCAAGGTAAGGAAAATAATCTTAGGCATAGTTGTAGTTTTCAATCAAATTTCTCTTCTTAAAATTTTCGAAGGTATTCCCAGGTCTAAATTATGGGTGTGGCATGGATTATTTGACATTTTTATGTTTCAAAGAACACAGCGTTAACTTAAATTTTACTGCAATTTACGTTACAAATCTGCCTAAATTACGTAAGCAAGGGAAAATCAGTTTGAAGCATTGCTGGCTTTGAAGCACAGATGTTTTATAAAAACGCATCTTCATCCAAGGGTCAGACTATAAAAACTTTGACATTGCTGTGACTCTTTTGCCATATTTTAAAACATTAAGATTTTAAATCTGGTCATCAGTAAAAATTTCTCATATCAAATACGAATTAAACCTGTTAACAGAACTTCAGAATCTGAGTCTAAAAATTCAAGGAAGGGAGACAGTGCTTAGCCGCTCATGATCCATTTCGTACTTCATTTGTCCCCTTTTGTCTACAATTGAACTGAGCCTAATAAGACCTAATAAGCATTCTTTAATACCTAATAAAAATGATTTGTAGCCTTGCATTACTGTCAGTCTTTAGGTGCATGTGCTTCAATACAGAAAAGTCTCATGTTTTATCATGCATGAGGCGCTAAAAAAATTTGGCTACTGTATAGAAAACCAAGTTATATACTGCTTTTTTAAACTCAATTTATTTCTTTATTAATTTCTTATAACATCAAAATACAATTACAAGTCTCACTTTATAGGTAACGTGGAATTCGCAACTGAAATCATACTGTAGAAAGAGACCAATAATTACGAGCATTATGTTATATACTTAAAATTTCATCAGTTCTGAAAGCAATCACTTTTTACCTCTTAAACAAAATACGTGATAATTGTGACAATGTTCATAACTTTTCTGGCAATGTAGTTCTTTGCCTTATTGTCTTATCCTAAATCCTTTACCATACTGATGAAATCGGTTGTCGTTTTACCAAATATCCCAAGAGTGCTGATTGAAAGGTTGATAAATTTCACTTGTTCATATTTATTTTCTGGCTCTTTACTCAAGTTTGTATACTTTTGTTGCTTGCCAAAAGCCAGATACACTATGTATAGGCACTTATTAGATAACGCTAAAAGGAAGTAATTCGTAATTCTTGACCAGTTATAACTGAGGGGCTGAGGTACGCAGAAAGAGCAGCATAGATAACATTGTTCTTTGCAGGTTCTGAAGCAGAAGTAACGAAACTTTATATGTCGAGGGCCATGTAAAGTGACCTTGCTTAAGGTACACTTGGCAACAGGAAACTGCATAAAAATGAGACTCGCTTGGTTAGCAAAGAGAGCAATCGGTAGTAGATGAAATACCCATTAAAACAGATTGGACTTTTTTGACAGTTTGTTGCTCATATAGCACAAATTCAATTTAAAAATTTTCTTAGGCTTTCGACATTGAGTTAATTCCCAAAGAGAGGTACTAGTAGTAGTAGTAGTAGTAGTAGTAGTAGTAGTAGTAGTAGTACCAGTAGTAGTAGAAGTAGTAGTATTAGTAGTAGTATTAGTAGTAGTAGTATTAGTAGTAGTACCAGTAGTAGTAGAAGTAGTAGTATTAGTAGTAGTAGCAGTAGTAGTAGTAGTAGTAGTAGTAGCAGCAGTAGTAGTAGTAGTAACAGTAGTAGTAGTAGTAGTAGTAGTAGTAGTAGTAGTTGTAGTAACAGTAGTAGTAGTAGTAGTAGTAATAGTAGCAATTGTGATAGTTGCAGTAGTAGTAGTAGTGTAAACTCAATTTATTTCTTTATGACATTAAAATACAATTTCAAGTCTCACTTTACAGGTAA
>JANTCA010091149.1:0-13358 GCA_024741275.1 Chironex yamaguchii
TTGTGCCCCTGTGATTACTCCTAACCCCTTCTTAGGTGAATTTGTAATTTCTACACCGATTGGCCAATACTTTATTGTTAATTATCATATATGTAACGACGAGATCAAACAAGTAGTGTTACTGAGACGGGAAGATACCCAGAACCTTAGAGACATATCAAAAGAAAACCAGAATTTATCTATGGCATAACCTACCACCCTGAACTGATCACCGCCAGAGTGATACCTAGGGAGCCCAAAGCAGGCTACAGGAGAGGGTAAATGAGAACTATGACATTTGTAAACTAGAAGCATTCCCAGAGCGCAAACCTCCGCCTGGCCAACGTTAATATTCCAATGACGTGGAGAAACAGAGGTGATGTTAATGGGGTTTTCCCCATTTTCCTTATTAGTTTTAGTTTGATGGAGATATCATCACCAAATATGGTAACTGGGTTATCCCTACGGTGATTCCCGCACTAGCCATAGATGTATGGAGGTACCGTTACCGAAAAAGTGATCTAGAATCCAGGATTTGATCGGGATTACCCCCTAAAATTTAATTTTGTCCCAAGTCGGACACTTCGTTTTCGTCAAAATCCGTCCATACGTTTTTGAGTTACTTGCTGACGAATAGACAGACAGACAAACAGACGATAGCAAACACATAACCTCTTTCCGGAGGTAACCAGCCGAAGTGTGTCGAGTAACTGCACGCTTAAGAAGAAAGCGATACTATAGCGTGGAAGGCATTGCCGCTACACCCCAGCTAAAAGCTAAGTCATGATGATGATGTCATGTCCGTTAGACCCGTTTCTGCTAAAGTTCATAATTTCAAAATCTTATTCATCTCTTTTGCAAAATGGGAAGAAATCTTTTTACATAACGCATTTCGTGCTTCAGACATTCATAAGAGAAGCCCTCATACCTTATGGGGTTGGGGATTTTCGTTATTAAAAGATGTGACCAGTTAACAGCCATTTATATTTTCTTCTTTTAGCGAGATACCATTTCAGATGCATGGTTTAAACTGATTCGTTGACCAATTACGCTAATGATTGTTTCGAATCAACATATCTAGTTAAAAAACAAGATTTTATCTTGAGGTGTTTTGCTTTTTGATAAGCATGCTAAGTGACCTTTAGATGAGAGGCTCTTAGACTGGTTCTTATCCTATTTTGTGAGAGCGTATGCGCACGTGGTAAGGAATCACCCTGGCAATTTATTGATCGGTCAGTTGCGATATGAAGACCAAAGTCAAGTGTGCTAAATTTTGGCAGGCCTGAGCGCCACTCGTCGCAACAAATTAGTAGTAGTAACTGTAACGTTTATTTTGTATTCGAAGGGTTAAATTTATCTTCATTTTTCCATTTGACACTTACAGGTGTCCCAGATCCCGTATCTGCTGATAATGGCATTCGTGTTTCCAGTATAGAGCAGATGGCAAAACTTAAACCAGCTTTCATTAAACCCCATGGAACGATCACAGCTGCCAATGCTTCATTTTTAACAGACGGTGGATCTGCTGTCTTAATAACGACTGAGAGGAGAGCCTTAGAACTTGGTTTAAAACCCAAGGCTTTTCTAAGGGACTTCGTTTATGTTTCCCAGGATCCCAAAGATCAACTTCTACTTGGGTATTTATTTGACAGAGTTATTGTGTATTACTTTGTGTTCATGTTATTTATTGTTCATGTTATGTTTTCGAGGGTAAGTGATGTCAATCCCTCGGATAAGTAGGCCAGGGCACGTTCTGTGATGTGTCTTATCTTTCAGAGCCGTTGGGCTAATATAATCTTCATCACCGGCAGCAGCCATTTATGCCACTACTGGCAGATGGCCTCCACAATGATCACATCATCACCCGCAGTAGCAGCTGGTTGCCCTATTACTGACAGATGATCTCCGTAATTGCCACAGCGTTGTACGATCGCAAACACTTTTTCAAATGCCTCCGTATCTCCCTGTAACCTTCTTATTCTTTTCTTGCACTATTTCTTTCCCTGAGTGTCTATTCTATTGTTTACTTGGCCCTCTCAAAGTTGCATTTTACGGCAAGATACCTCCCCTAGTATCTCTTTCATATATCTTGCTTTTTCGATGTTTTATTTGATTTCCGTCATTTCTCTCATAATCTTAATTTTCTAATGTTCAGTAATGATGTCTCCATATGTCGTTAGGCGATAGCCAATTTCCTTTTCTTGATGGATGAATGAAGTCTACCATAATTTGAGCTGCAAGCTTTTTCTTTCCTGCATTGCAAGAGACCCTCCCATCATCAGGGTACTAGGAATATAGAATAAAAGGATGAAGATGTACTCAGAAGAGAGGTCTTTTTTGTGTATATTTTTGTAATGCTGACAGCCTTAGTTTTAGAATATTGTAAGGTATGTTCTCGATGTGATCGCGCTGTTGTAGAGAATGGATGGTTTCTTTTACTTTACTGTTGTAGTGTTGGTTCCTTTCCTAATGTTTCGTGATGATTGGTGTATCTGCATTATACGCCATCACTGATAAGTTGATACTGACCATTATCTTCCTTTTGAAGCCACTTGATAGGTTCTTCTCTTGCAGGAAATGTTTTTCATCCAGTCTTTGGAACTAGTTTGTAGCAAATTTAAAAACACCTTTAAACCCATCCGATAAACATTTGCCCCTTTTTCTTTGGTGTTGTCTGGTGTAGTACTGGTTCTTTCAACATCTTTGCACGGACTTTTCTTACCTTGTGGCAACTCGTGCGCTTTCTTCCTTCCATTATGTGGCATCAGCAATACCAGCTTCTCCTCTTGCCAATTCAACGCTGAACTTACATTGCTTGTCCGTCAAAAGTAATATTTTATCTGCTGCACGCGACCCTGTATTATTGTAAATTTTTTGCCTCTCATCGATGACCATTTCCCATAAAAATAACTGTACTCGGTTTTTGGTTTACTCTTAATGCGATTACACGTTGAGAGTAGGCTCTTTTTGCTCAGAAATAACGTGGGATTATTGCTGTCGGGTGATATGTCTCGAGAAACAAATGTTACAATTCCCCAAAGTGACAACGTATGTATTTGGGTACGTTGAAACGTAGTTGTAACGATTGGTTATTTTTATTGAAACGTGGATGTGTCAAAAATGTCTCACAGCAATACTCTGCAAGTGGAAACAGCTCTATGAAGATGGAGTAACGGGTAGTTTGAGCATCACTTTAACTGCTACTTGGTCTTGATAGCGAATTGGTCGTGGCAAAGCACTAATTTGTTTTTTATGAATGATGAATGAACATCGAACATTTGCTTGTGTTGTGGGTATGTAGAGAGGTCACAGAGCACGAATTATGTTGTAAAAACGTGGGATGTTGTGTCTGGTTCGAATCAAAAACGTGTGAAAGGGATCTCCCACTATTTGTAATTGAAGGGGCAAGGAAAGCACAGAGCGTGGTCACATCAAAGGGAAAAGGTGGCTGAGGTTAGCCATCGATTGTGCAAGATTTCGTGTAGTTAATGTAGTAACCTCACTCCTTGCAGTAATTGCAAGTGTTTATGTGTTTTTAAATGTATTGGTAATTTATTTCGTCGATAAATTGAATATTTTTTTTATGTGTAGGCCAGCATATGCTACCCCAAAAGTGTTACAAAAGGCAGGACTTAAGCTTTCTGATATTGACGTCTTTGAATACCATGAAGCATTTGCAGTAAGTAAAAAATACACTTGTACAATATTGCCTTATGTTACGAGCAGTGTTTTGGTTTTTTGGCGTCTTAATGACGCTGCCCTTGTACAGAGTGCACGGCCAACCACCCTTAATACAAATGCTTACAATGCTAACGAGAAAGACTCCAGTTATTCATAATTCAAAGGCATAATAGTAAAAACGTCGTTGAAAATAGTACACGTATGAAGGTATAAATTTTCTGTAATTTATGATATTGAAAACGACCTAAGTTTTAACAGATTGGGAGTTTTGCTGACATAGCACTGATTTTTTTCTTCTGATGGTCCAGCTTCCATAATAGCCGGGCGAAAAGCATTGTTAGTACCCTCAACAAACCCATTTTGTAATTACCGCCGTTTGAGGGGTTTTCATTTTTGAGAACAGATGTAAAGTTGTGGCCATCGGAGCATGGAATCCGGGTCTCACGACTGCAAATCGGATGCATTTCATTTTGGGAAACTGTTTAAAACGGAGTGTTTATTAGCTTAGATACATGACAAACAAGAATATCTGCTATTATTTAAGGACAAATAGAGATTTACTTTGCAACGTGCTTGTGCCATGACCCCCTGACCGATATAACAAGTGTGAGAATTTGTCTCGTGAGTGTTTGTCGCAAAATCCGTAGATAGTAATATTAAGGTAATATTCATTGTGTTAAGCTTTTCTTCACAGCAAGCCTTTGCTTATGTTTTGTTTGACATTGAGAACGCGGATTGCGTACTGACGTTAGTGTGTCATTGTTACGAACTAGAACAACCAAAGGCCATAATCAGTTGCATGTTACACCACCTGGTTAACACGACCAAATTTACGTGGCCAAAGGGAATCGTATTAACGGTGTTCCACTGTAATTGGACATTTGATATACAATCATTAAGAATTCGAGCAGGGTGCGATTGCCGTTGTTGCTCTAGAATTTGTTGTCAAGAACATCATAACACGTGACCTCCGCTGAAATACAGAGTCTAGAATACAAAAATTACTGTCAGTATCCAGATTAGGCATGTTTGAAATGAGCAAAACGTTTTAGGTTTTAAAATGTAATACAATCTCATTATTTTAATGACTGTAGTTTATAACAGTAATTAATATTTAAGTGTTCAGATTTTCATTCGTAAGTCCTCACTATGCCCTTAAAGTGCAATCCTAAGAGCAGTCTCTTACAGTGATCGTGACCACTTTCTCGCTTGATTTTTCTTGGTGCTGTGAAGCACTTTTTAAGGTATTTTAATTTAGATTCTGTTCCGTTGTTTGAGACCGGATTATACTTAAATTTTCCAAATCATGATTAGATATGATTGACCGACCAACCGACCGACTTACTCGCCGACTGACTCTCACGAATGAAACCGACACAGTGACTGACTGACACGCATACTGACTGTGTCACAGACGTACCGACGCAGGGATTGACTGACTCACCGACCAGCTATCTGACTAACCGACTCAGTTATTGATTGGTTGATCGATTCGCGTACGTACATATTGTGCTTCTTGATTATGTGATTAGTTTGTTAATTAGTTTCATATAATTTTGCCAGGGTCAAATACTTGCCAATTTTAAAGCAATGGATTCAGAATGGTTTGCAAAGAATTATATGGGAAGAACAGAAAAGGTATTATTGCTATTACGAGTGACTTATTAACTGACTTTGTATCAGTCTGCAGACAGATTTCATAAGAATACTCGAGAAAATGCATCACTTTCTGGTGTTTCATGCATGCAGTTATCCCATTGTCTGCTATGCTCTTTAAATCCTTGATACATTAATGGGAGCATTAGGATTCATTTGTTCTGTTGTGCTGCCTCACACCCTGCAATTGTAGTTGTTGAACATCATGGCAAGGATCAACACACGCAATCGACTTATAGTAGACCGTAGTAGTTACTTGCTATTTCCATGGAGCATTCGCAATATCTTTCAATCATGAACACTGTCTGATACATCGTCATTGGGATCTTTTAATCTTCCTCGCCACCAAAACGCGTTGAAAATATTCTCCGAAGCTAAAACAGACCGAAAACATAGGTGCAATACCTACTTTACATCTCTTGTGGTTAGGTATTGTCATACTTCTCTTCACTGAATTTTAGGCACTCCCTCGTTTGTGTATTCTTGCAAATCGTGCTAGTATGCTCAGAAGAGTAGGAGCTTTAGCTCATGATTTTTACAATTATTTTACTTAAGAGGTTATTGTGCGTCAGATATGCTTATGTACTCTATATAATGCTATCGATATGCGGGATATTTTCAATTGAGGTTACAATGATTCAATGATTGACAATATAACCGCGTATTGTAAGGAGTGGTAACTGACGATCGCCAAGAGTTGGTTAAGTTATGTAAGTTATGAATCACATCATTGTGGCCCTTGTGCTTTGTACCTTCAGCAGACCATTTTGTTCGGAACACTTGACCATGCATCAAATGTACATGCCCTAATAGCGACAAGGCAACAATTTTGGTCTGGTTCTTCAGGCACCTTTAGACTCGTTAGGCTGAATAACAGAGCTAAAAATACTTTTTGTAGCACTTTTGCGAACATTGTTTTGGGATTGGAGATTTTTGGAGAGTTTTCACCGACAAAATGTAAACATGCTGAACGAACTTACATTTTGTGTTTGCTAAGTATTCATTCTTCATTGGCAAACTGTTATTACTTATTAAATTCCAAGATGCAGATAAACACTTGTCTTTTTCACTAGTTATTTGGAAATTTAATGTCTTTTGGCTGCTCATTAATTGATCTCTGACTAAATAGTTAGGTGATTGAGAAGCCACAGTAGCTGTATTTAATGGTTTTCGCCTTATGATAGACTTGCTGGTACCTTAACAGATCACTTAATAGCAGTGAGGTGACACTTGGTCATTGTGTCGCGTGACTGAGATCTTGAGTGTCGAAAATGTGCGGCGGATTCTTCAAAAGGGTAGAAAAGCTACAAATTTTATATTTTAATGGTGAGGTTCTTGTTGCAAATGTAGGCTTTTGAAGTGCACAATCATAGGTGTAATCCATTTTAAATGAAATGGTAGCCTTGCAGCTAGCCATATTTTATGTCACTATACCCGAACGGCATCTTCACCGTATATTGTGTGTGGAAGTATAACGGGCTTGTATCTAAACGTTTCGTGTAAGCTACATTATTGAGCAACTCGGAACACTATGCTTTATCCTCTGTTCCAGACACAAAATTCGTGCCTTAACGTTGAAATGTAATTTCTGTTGCCAACTTTGGTGTTTTCTGTTACGAAAGATGAATATTGATTGGTAGATTCAATTAATCTATTAGCTTTGTCTCTGTACTTTACATCAATGAACATTTTCCTTGCAAAGATTTTCTCTACTGCTATTCTCTTACATAGGCCCATTAATGATATCGTATTGATTTTGTTTTGGAAGTTAATCCTTATCATATAATCTTTCAATGTTGTCTTGGTTTACCAATTGTTTGATATCTAGAATAGTGAAAGGTGTGCTTGTGAAGATCAGCTGTGAAGTAGATTAAGTATAAACAGGCAACGCCCTTCAACTTCCGTTATATGATTGTGAAAAATCTTCGACAGCTCTTCTCACGTTCAACACAAAAGTGATCTATTCAATACTTTGTAGAAAATGATCTTCAGCCTACTCTTCTCTACAACGCCTTCATTGCTAGTAGTTTTATATTGATAACATGCACCCAGAGTGGGACTTTGTTTCTCGCATAGAATGTTTACAAAGATTGTTTGTAGCTTTCGTCTTACAACAATACTAGTTGATGTCATGTCGCTCACTTTAATGGTGGGGTGCCTCGGTAACTTACGTTTTGACTTGCTCTATCACTGATACTGTTTACAACACGAGTAGTTTTCTTTCCTGTTTCCCGATCAGTTGGTAAAGTGACCCACATGTGTAGTGCATGGTGTGGCTATCACTGAATAGTTTTGACAACGCTTGATATGTTTAACCGCTTAGTCTGATCGAAATCATATGTGAACGCCTAACTGGTTCTGACATCAATAAATGGTAAGCTGCGTGTTGATGTCTACACATTGAATTAGATTGTTTTCATGCTGTTTGTGTTGTTTATTCTCAGTCATAACTATGTCTTAAATGTTCATAGTAGCCTCTTATGGTGCGTGTTTTCTTCAAAGGATTGACTTTGCTGACTGTGAAAGATTTCAAAAACATTAACATGCCATGTAGAGAAGGAATTTGTTAACACTTCACCACCAAAGACACAAGGCGACTTCCTTTGCTTGAAACATATACTGCCTTTCATTATTTATGAGTCTCAAAAATTTCATGGACTTCTGTTTTTAAGCGCCAGTCTTGGCTCTAACTGGCGATATTTTCATTTAGTAGACTGCAAACATGGCGATGTTTTTACTGCCGTCTGGTAACTTGTAGAAATCATTAGAGGGAACTTCCGTTGAAATTCTATGGCTAGGTTTGTTTGTTTACTTTCGTGACCTTCATAAACATCACCTGGTTTGTATAAAATCAATGCAGTAGGGTAGCAAACATGAAATATCAGTGTTCCTCGTGAACAGTTATGCCGTTATGCCATTAAAGACAAAGTATTTTTTGTGAATTAAAACAGCAACTACTGTGGCCGGTACATGCATGTAACTGTTTTCAAACTTAATTGCTCGATTGCTTGTCATGCCAATTGCGAACTTTGACACTAAACATATTTTAACAGGAATATACAAGACACTAATGATTTCCCATTTACTTTTGTGAGGCAAATGCAGCCTTTTTGATGTCAGCCCTATTTGAAACAATTGCGAACGGTTAGGGCTGACAGGGACAGTCACTCCGAAAAATTTCTGATCAAATTTTTAAATAGTTCCTGTATTGAAAATTAGTTCGTAAGATAAAGTTGAAGCTCTGAAATAAAAGGAAAAGCATATCAAGTATTTACCTTCTTAAGAGTCTTTTCCGTCAAAGGGGTCTTGTTTGCAGTCAGAGGTTTCTCGGAGAGTCACGGACTCTCAATAAATTGTAATGTTATCTACGAAAGCAACTATAATTCATTTTAAGTAAAAAGAGGAACCACAAACTGTCGTAGGCTTGTCAATGTGTTCTTTTTCGTGCAAACAGGTTGGTGTTCCCCCATTAGAGAAGTTTAACACGTGGGGTGGTAGCCTCTCCATTGGTCATCCGTTTGGTGCTACTGGATGTCGATTGGTTACTGCAGCAGCAAACCGACTAATCAAAGAAGGTGGACGTTTTGGTCTTGTTGCTGCTTGTGCTGCTGGTGGTCTGGTAGGTTTTCCACTTGCGTTACATTTCGGAAAAGTAAAACTTATATCTTTGACGTTAGCAAAATATTTTAAGACAAATTATGACAGTCAAATAAGACGATTCCTTTACTTTGCTTAGACATTTACTACTTCTCTGTTGCGACTTCACTATCCTGTCGTCGTTTTGTTTTGCTATTGGTATGCAATTTCTACCCGGGCCTTAGAATAAGATTGTTTGGTTTTTAACTGGTATGTCTCTCAAGTTAAGGTTCGCACTATCTGTCAAATGCATATCTCGACACTGAGGTATCACGGTCGTTTAGACTAAGGTTCAATTTCCGAGTGATCGGTCATGGACACTTATATAAGTTCTTATATAAGAGAACCTGGTTTACTTCTCTACGTAAATTGTATTGTCTTAATACAATTACGTTTTTAAGTGGAATGTCATTTTGAATCGTAACATCGTCACGAATCCAGTGAACATACGAAAGCTTGTTTGATATTGGTGTTATTTTAACTAAAAAGTCTTGAAAGTCTTCCTTAGATTTATTGACTATTAGTTGACTTTTCTTTATATTGATATCGTTTTCAGGGTCATGGAATGGTTGTGGAGAGGTACACCCCAAGTAAATGAAGTAGATAAAATTTGGCTTCTGGTTTGGTTGATTTTTACAACAATATTTCTAAGAAACCTGTCTCTGGCCTATTGAATTGACACTTGGCATTCAGACAATATCCAGACATGACGAATATGGTATTACAAAGCCGTATATTTATTTACTATAAACATTTACCATGGCCCTCGTCCCTTCTTTATTCAGGAAGCTCACTTCTATTTACGTGTATGGCTAAGAAACTGAATGATGATGATACTCGTTGAAAATGAAAAGAGAAGTTATTAGTTTTTGTTATCATACGTCCGGTGAAAGCGTATCTGTAGACTCTAAATGCTGCCGGGTAGTCATTTTGGCTATGATGAATATAAATAATTTGGCAACGACGCAAATAAATAGTTTGGCAACGACGCAAATAAATAATTTGGCAACAATGCAAATAAATAATTTGGCAACAATGCAAATAAATAATTTGGCTTCTATGTTAAGCTGCATACAAATTGCCTTTTAATGACAACTGAGTTGTAAGTTCTCAAATTGTAAAAAATTTGATGATTACAACACATGGACTGCGTGAAGTAATTCTTGAAGAGAGGCAAATTGCACGGGCTCTAGCATAACTTCAACCCGAACCATTTATCTTTTCGCTTTATTAACCGACTTGCTTAAATCATTTCAAATTGGTAATAATAAGTTATCTGCTCACTCAGATGTTAAAAAATGTTAACTGTCTCCTGTAGATTAAAGTTGCTCCGTGAAGATCACGACTTCTATATTCAATCGGTTTGACGAAGTATGTACAGAACAGCAAGTTTCTAAGTTGAAAATTGTGACTACTCATGGTAGTGGCTCGATGGCGTAATTGGTACAGCACATCCATAATAAGCTGAAAGTTTACAGCATGAACAGAAAGTTTACAGCCTGTCCGAGTCAGTGTACACGCACTTTGCTTTATTTTAGTAAGCAGCTACTAGAGAGCCGTGGCACAGGTGGAAAATCGTCAAATTGTTGAACCAGGGGTTTCTGAGAAGCTCAGCAATTGTTTATCAGACAACCTTGCAGAAACTACTCTACCTTTAATCGAATAGGATAACAGACGTGACTACGAAAATCAAACATGACACTCTCATTAAGGAGACTATACTTATAACAACAGGATAGATTCAAAGAAACTTTGACAAAGGTGATGACCAATGCAATTTTAGGAGCGAAAATCCAGTCATGCTATGCCACCTTCTTTTTTCATCAACCTGGTGAGCAAGTAACTGTGCAAAACATTTAAGAAGCAACTCAATTGCCTTACATGGCAAAACGAGAACGAGTTTAATTTGACATGGTTAGGATAAAGATGGTAGATAATACATGACGCGGTAGAGCGTCTTACTTAGGTCAGTGACTGGAAAGAACTAAGGGTTGTATTCTCATTTGTAACTTATTGAATGCACATTACCTGTTACCTATCCATTTCATGCTTATTTGTGGCATATCAGGCATTGAATGCAGATGGCAGTTGCAATTTTTTTCAACTACTGTGTGTCAACACAGAGACACGAAAAGAAAAGAATTAACAGTTTGATTTAACTTACAGTTTTACAAAAATTCCTCATTTCTTAGGGCTGAAGCCAAGATTGTATCAATAGCATCGTTTGGGACATACTAATTGATCTTTATACCCGTTTAAGGTTGCCCAGCGTAATTACACTAATTGTAATTGAAGTAGCCAAAATGCGCCCTTTCTACTTATTAAGGAAATTTTTCTGGCACGTTTGGTTAATGACGTCTATAGTAAATCCACCGTAAGCTCTATTTACAATGATCGCCTTACTGGAGCTCTTAAAGTCCCGTTTACTTTAAGCTCATTACTTTCAGACAAACTTAGGGCTTAACGTGCAGCTGTTTGACTAAACCAAATAAGGCCCTTCTCGATTGACCCCCTTTCTAGTCAGTCCCCATCTATTAAGGCATCCGCCTCTACTAAGCCCTCGTTATCAAGCTCTTGGATTTTATTAGCCATGTAGGGATGTCAAGACAAGGTTCGAGGTGTTTCCTGCAATTGTTTGTACCAAAGGCATTGTGAAGTGCACCATGCAACTTTGCTTACATCATTCGAAATCTTCAGGATCATTCTGCAATTGTTCACCTGTATAGTACCCTTTCTTGGGAAAAACATTCAAAAAACCTGTCTACAGATACTTATGATGAAAAACAGACCTCAGAGAAAGAGTGAGAGCCAAAAAATATTTTTACATCGATGTTAACTTAACATGTTTTCAGAGCCTTTTGTGCAGCATTAAAATTTGTCTCTCTTACACTCTTGTAAAGACATAGAGCATATGAAGGAATAGCAACCTAGGCATTCAAATTCCATGTTTTTGGACACGCCTGATAGTCATTGTGAATAAAATCTTTAAAGGCTATACTTCGCCAACCAAACATGCTAACGTGGCGTTATTTAAGAACCTCTTTTACAAATGGAAATATGATAACGAGATTAGGGATCATATATCACCCAATTTGCTGACCTTTATATTCTCACTGTGACCAAACTTATATCTTCTTTTGGAAAACATGCTATTCTTGATCTGATTGGTTCAAAATTTAAAGGTGTTTTGCTTTGGTCTAGACGGTACTTTAAGTGCAAGGGAACTGAAGAAAGAAGGGAAGTTAATCCGACACTTGAAAAGGATCGCATTCCTCGTTAGAACTAACTGGAATATCATAGAATAAGTCACATTGGCTGTAAATAAAATTTCCTTCAATACGTAACCACGATATAATCAACACAAGTCATCCCCGTAATAATCCGTGTTGCTGGTAATGATCCGCATCATCACAATCTGTGATCGTTATTATTATCATCGTGTTTACTTTGTCATCGCTAGCGTTGTCATTAGCAATAGTATCAACATCAACATAAAAGTCACCACTATAATCCTAATCATCGTCATAACCATTATTATCGTCACCATGGTCATCATCGTCATCACTATCAACATCGTCATCACCGTCGTCATTATTATCAACATCGTCATCACCGTCGTCATTATTATCAACTTCATTATCACCGTCCTCACTACCAGTTAGTTGTTTTTGTGATACTTATTCGTCAGATAGGTCGCTCATCTTCCATCGCCTTGACTAGCAATTGCGTCCAGTCCCATCTTCCTCACAAATGCAAACTTTTTTGACCACAAAATCTGTTGATGTGGTTGGAGCCAATCCGTTTCTCACAAGAACATGAAAAACAGGGACATTCCGTTTCGACAACTGCTGTTTATTCTTGGTATCTCCAGTGTGTACACAACTTCATGATCGTTTTCTTAAAATTTTCTAAAACTGAACAAAAAAAAGCCAAAAGAAATTTCTTTGTTTCACGACTTGTAACTAATGTGTGAGCAGTAGAATGAAGTAATGATTGCTCTGCAGGGCTGAATATTTATGGTTTTGTCTCAACTTAGAATAACTTTAAAAGTGAACGAGTTTCAAATGTATGATTCAAATCATTTCTTCCTCTGCAATCGATGCTCTACCAACCAAACATTGGAAGCATTGTTACGTCTTTACAACCTTCCACCTTTGCCTATCTCGAACCCAGATTCCCTTTGACAAAACGCCTTAGTCTGCATCATATTCCACCGAGTGAACAAAAACGAATTCCCATAGCCGTCGACAGCAGAGACCATGAGAGAGTGGTCATCAAAATAAAAAGGCCATAATCATATATTAACGTTTCGAAGACATTTGGAATGTCTTCGGACAATTGGCACAGCTAGATCGTCCTTTCATCTTAGTGTATTGGAGTCTGTCTACATTAAAACAAGAAAACCA
>JANTCA010091150.1:0-13357 GCA_024741275.1 Chironex yamaguchii
TTATCATTATCATTATCATTATCATTATCATTATCATTATCATTATCATTATCATTATTATTATTATTATTATTATTTTTATTATTATTATTATTATTATTATTATTGCTATCATTACCACCATCATTATCATTGTCATTATTATTATTATCATCATCATCATTATGATTATTATCATCATCATCATTATCATTATTATCATCATCATCATTATCAATATCATTATTATTATTATTATCATCATTATATCATTAATATTATTAGTGAAACGACAAGAGCAAGGATGTTTAAAAACAGGAACCCTTACAATAACATTAGCAATAGACAAAAACAAAAGATCAGGGAATACAAAAAGATAATTGTCTTTCTTCTTACCTGTCTGTTTACTTGACCAGCAGTCATAATCACTGACCAAAAATGCACTGAATGGTCACTGTATTGTATCTTGAATTTATAATCGTCGTCATGAGATGCCTGTACGCAACAAGATTAGAAAGAATAGCTCGGTATATACCATTGACAAGTTGATACATGCATGCAGGTATTCGAGAAGGGGCCTCAATATGTGATACCAATGAGCAAATACGTAAACTAGAAACAAAATCAACGAGGTTCAAGTACACCTGGACCCCATACTTGTTTTTGGATCACT
This sequence comes from Chironex yamaguchii, assembly GCA_024741275.1. Classification (NCBI taxonomy): domain Eukaryota; kingdom Metazoa; phylum Cnidaria; class Cubozoa; order Chirodropida; family Chirodropidae; genus Chironex; species Chironex yamaguchii. The sequence continues at coordinate 653 of JANTCA010091150.1, forward strand.
GGGTATTCATCACTCGTCATTTTCCATCGGCTGAAGAAATTTTGGAGGTCACCAGCTGTCACCATGGTCATATATCCTGTGCCTTATGTTTTGACGTTTTGGCAGTCATAACATTTCAGAATTCTGTGGTCAGTTATGTCTACTTTGGACGGATCTTCCGCCAGCCAGGATTTCCTCTTTCTTGACTGAGCTCCTTAGTGTTACGTAGGCTCAAGCTCGTAAGTATTCAGTAATAAATCAGTGGAAAATTACTTGTATACAATAACAAGGATAGCTAACATTGTTGATATTTAATTGTTACAGGTCATTGACCAAAAGACTGATAAAAACAAACTGCATTCAAATGTTACTAGTTAACCCAGTTTCAGAGTTGTTGAGCATGTGCAAGTACATCAGTAGCTTAACTCAGTGCCAGTGGTATAACTTTGTGACTTAAATCAAGCCTGGCCCATGGAAACAGTTGTTGTGTGCATGATTAATCACCGTTCTTCTCCACTACAAAACTTTATAGAAAACTTTAAAAAATATAATATAAAAATTCTTTATACGTTATTGCTTTCAGTCGAGGATCAACTTCATACCTCTAACCATTTAACATTTTAAGGAACGTATTTCTACAATTTACAATTTGCTGCAGAAATGTAAGGTGCTCACAAACACCTGTAGATGAGCAAGAGAGGCTAAGAGTAAATGGCAAATACGTATGTGTGATCTTTGCCAAATTGCTGACGAAAAGCGTGTACAATCTCGTTTATTGTCTTTATGCTTGAACATTCTGTACGCTGTGAACCAGCTGTACAGCTTTAATAACAGGGCCCAAGCTGCTGAATTTATAATACGTGTGATTGTTATTTAGTTTAGAAAATGAAAGAAGTCACGAACACGCGGCAAAAAGTCACAAATTCAAGTCCTCTGACAGCCCTGATTAACCAAACAAGATAACCATAATGGCTATTCTTAATGTTGGCAACTGTGCTAAAAAAAGGAATAACACTAATCACTTCCGCAAATTTAATTTCATGACGTCTTTTCAGTCAAGGGGACTGAAACTATAAAAAAACACGAATATTGACACGGAAAAATGAGTCTTTACAACGTTAGAAAACAAACCATAAGGTAGAATAAACTGTTACAAGAGAACTAAATTGTCTAGCGAGTGAAGACGAATTGGGTACTGCTTGGTAATAACGGCAGCTAACAAATGTACAGGGGGGACTAGGAAGTTTTGACAAGCAAAAACAAAGCAACAAACATACTACCTAAGCCAAGATTTTGATTTTGACCCGCTTTGATTATGCATTTGGGCACGATATTATAACTGGATTGGTGACTACCTATCTCGTCTAAGTGATTATCATTTAAGCTGCTCTATTTAATGTTTGTTTTATTCGGAATACACCGAGTTGATTATGTTACTCGATGTTTCCAGTATGTCTGTTGTCTTGCAGTTTTTGGTCGAGTGTCAGTCTATCAAGGCAGTGATCTCCTGCAAATCAAATTGACAAGTGGTACACTGCTATAAACATGTGACTTTATCAAATGAGCTGGTACTTAAGCACGTATTTCGAGCGCATATTTTCAGGTTCAATTCAGGGACCAAACAGCGCTTGCTTGAAGCACAAATTCCTCCAGGCATCCGGTTTCATCCGGCATCCAGATTGTCGGATCACCGGTTTCCATTTTTTAATGTTAGTGCTGCCTTTGTTGTAAGTTGGGCAATCAAATTCACTATCCACTTTAACATCACGGTGAAAAACATTTTGCAAAGGGTGAAAAACATTTTGCAAAGGGAGAAAAAGTAATCGACCTCAAGCAGGGATATTGTCCTCCTTATCTGTGGTTAAATGGTCTCTCTTGAGCTACTGAGCGAAAAGGAAACGTAACTTTCGACCAGTCATGCTTTTATTTGATAGTTCAAAAGGTAGAGTCGGTCACTACTACATGTTAACATCAATGACAATAGTGCTTAGAAGGCATTAAGGTATTGACTTGGTCGGAAAGATAAAGGTCAGGATTAATTCACAGTCTTACCAATATCAAAGTCATTATCACAATCAAGGCATCCTTTTCTCATAAAAACATAGAATAAAGTATTAAGGAATAAACACGAGGAAAATCTTCATTAATAAATAAAATTGGGCAACTTTTTACGTACCACGATTTTTGCATGGTCCAAATATTTAAAAAATTGTCTTCTAATTCCAGTACCCGCGTCCGCTCTGCAAAAAATGAACGGATTGTTTGAATTTTGAATTATTTGAATATTCTTGTAATTAAAACAAACCAAAAGTGCTATAGCAGTGAGTAGAATACTTCTTATCGAGCACAACCGATTCCCATGCCAGGATTAGCGAACAAAATAGGAAGTAAGCTCAATTTGAAATATTGACGGTTGAAATATCGGAGATTAATTGAGAAGTACGATACAGAAGCGAAAACAGTATTTTTAATGTTGAAAGCCAAATTATCAAGTTTTTTAATCATACCTTAGGAAATTGTTGGACCTTCTTAGCATGACCAGTATGGCCGTTAGCTTTGTTGCTGTTTGTCGTGAACGCAAAGTGAAAACTTTAAAATGTCGCTGATTTGTTGTTTTCCTCCACAGGGTCGCCACAATTACATTACCTCTTTAACACTCTGTTACACTATGAGCCCGAGTTAAAAATTGAGTGCCGACGGCTTTGTCATAGAGGGAAAAGGCACCAGTGTTCAAAAAGCACCCGCTATATTATACCATAGGACCAAGGTTTTCCAGTTGATTGAATCTGGTTTATCGAAAAATATTGGCAAGAATTGTGTAACTCTGTGGTTGTAGCATGGATTGTGTGTCACTATGTAACACGACACACATGGAAGTGCGCATGTCTAGTCAAAGATGAATTCAACGTCGGCAATATACCAGTATTTAATACAACTGAGACAGACCAAAGCGCACCTTTTATTGAATCCTGATAAAATTCCACGCTCCAAAACAACCCAGTACTTTTTCCAACCAAAAAATCTTGTTTTCTGACAGATCAAAGAAAAACAATTAAGTTAGTCCAATCATTTCGTAACATAAGAATTCACCTGCTATGCATAGTTGATCAATGATTAAAAGTTTAATGAATTTGATTGATCAATAATTATGTGGTGTTTGAAGCTGAAACCGGAGATGTATGATTTTGAACTCACCATATCACCTGCTCATATAGTTTTATACAATAAACATTATACTGAGTAGAAAAAAGCCAAGCGATTGCATTAGAAACGTTTTCGACCCTGGGCCAATAAAGGCCTTATGACGATGTTCCAAATCAGCAACTCTAGGGAAGACTGAACTTAGGGATAAAATAATTGTTCTTCGAAGCGGAAACAGTCCTACATCCAGAAAGGGTAGTATCAGGATTCCAACAGTACCACCAGGATTCGAACGGTACCACAAGGATTCGAACGGCAGAACCTGGATTCGAACAGTGTAACTAGGATTCGAACAACAGCACCAGAATTCTAGTAATATAACTAAGATTCGAACGCCAACACAACCAGTTTGACAGTTTAAAGCAGGATTTACAAGGAAGCACTAGGATTTAAAAGTAAGCACTAAGACATGATTGCCGTAGTAGTTGCATCACCACGCTACCTAGCCCGTGCAAGAGAACGTCTTATTCTTATTCAAATTCCGTTGCAGGTGGAGATGGAAAACGAAGAAGCCACCCAGCATGCGAAATGCGGTTCAAGACTTAGAGGCCAAATCTGGGAATGGAGCTACAATCAACACGTATTTCAGATGCGAGAAAAGATAAAACAAAGAACCTGGATAAGCAATTGGCAAGGCTCTGTTACTCATACTGTCTTTGTATTTCAGTCAATAGAGAATTAAATATTAAAGCTATTGGGTAGCTAAATAAGTGAATCATAATCGGGTTATGATTTCAACAATGTTTTTCCTGTGGTATAACATGAAAGAGAGGCAAACTGAGTGTCAACAGAGGCAGCATTATCATACGAGTCAAGAATGTCGTTAGAAAGAGAGACACAAACAATGGCAGCTGCCATTGCCAAAGATTAATACGAGTTATCAAATACTTCCCGACAGGATATCTCAAGTGTTGCGAAAAACGGGCCAAATGTTTTCTTTTCAAGTCAAGTGAATTACATCCCCAAACCACCAAAGCCCATAAACAAGCTAGCAGAACTGACAAAGAAAACGTTCAAGAGTCTTCTCTTAGTCTCAAAATAATATAATAATATTGTAACCAAACAATTCCGTCCTTTTTACAGAAAACCGAGAGCACCAATGGCCGCTGTGGGCATGATAACGCACCTTTAAGATATATCCCTCGAACCTTGTAACATTCTTTTGCACAGCCTACAGAAAACAAATCACATAAATAAAGAGGCACAAACAAAGAGCACGTAAAAGCTTTGTGACGTCACTTCTAATAGTGCGACATTTATTTGCATCTAGGGAAAGTGCGCAAAAACCAGGCTGCCGGGGGTTCCAAGATTCAAAAGGACACTACAGATGATAGATGACTTGTCCAGAAACAAAGGTCGTTACGAGAAAGTTTTCCGTGTGACTTTTTCAAGTTGTCAAGCAGAGCTTTTCCCGTGCTTTTGTGTACAGCCGTACCCTCCCATCTCGGTCGCAAAACTTCATGAGTGCACAGCCCCATGCTTGGACAATCCTGTACTTGCACAGTCCTGTACTTGCGTATTCCTATGCCCGTCTCGTCATATGCTTGCAAAGTCCTATGCTTGTACAGCCCTATGCCTGTGCAGCCCTATGCATGCACAGTCCTATGCTTGGGCAATCCTGTACTTGCACAATCCCGTACTTCGACAACCCTATGCTTGCGCATTCCTATGCTTATCTCGTCCTGTGCTTACACATTCCTACGCTTGCATAGTCCTATGCTTGTACAGCCCTATGCTTGCACAGCCCTATACTTTAACAGTCCTATGCGTGCACAAACCTGTACTTCGACAATCCTATGCTTGCGCATTCCTATGCTCGTCTCGTCCTATGCTTGCACAGTCCTACGCTTGCATAGTCCTATGCTTGTACAGCCCTATGCTTGTACAGTCCTATGCTTACACAGTCCTACGCTTGCATAGTCCTACGCTGGCATAGTCCTATGCTTGTACAGCCCTATGCTTGTACAGTCCTATGCTTGCACAGTCCTATGCTTGCACAGTCCTATGCTTGCACAGCCCCATGCATGGACAATCCTGTACTTGCAAAAACCTGTACTTCGACAATCCTATGCTTGCGCATTCCTATGCTCGTCTCGTCCTATGCTTGCACACTCCTACGGTTGTATAGTCCTATGCTTGTACAGTCGTATGCTTGCATAGTCCTATGCTTGCACAGCCCCTTGCTTGGACAATTCTGTACTTGCACAATCCTGTACTTCGACAAACCTATGATTGCGCATTCCTATGCTCGTCTCGACCTATGCTTGCACAGTCCTATGCTTGCACATTCCTATGCTCGTCTCGTCCTACGCTTGCACAGTCCTATGCTTGTACAGCCCTATACTTTAACAGTCCTATGCGTGCACAGTCCTATGCTTGTACATTCCTATGCTTGCATAGTCCTACGCTTGCACAGTCCTGCGCTTCAACAGTCCTATGCTTCAACAGTCCTATGTTTGCACAATCCTACGCTTGCACAGTCATATGCTTCAACAGTCCTATGCTTGCATAGTCCTACGCTTCAACAGCCCTATGCTTGTACAGTCCTATACTTTAACAGTCCTATGTGGGCACAGTCCTATGCTTGTACATTCCTATACTTGCATAGTCCTACGCTTGCACAGTCATATGATTGTACAGTCCTATGCTTGCACATTCCTATGCTCGTCTCGTCCAACGCTTCAACAGTTCTACGCTTCAACAGTCCTATGCTTGCACAGTCCTATACTTTAACAGTCCTATGCGTGCACAGTCCTACGCTTGCACAGTCCTATGCTTCAACAGTCCTATGTTTGCACAATCCTACGCTTGCACAGTCATATGCTTCAACAGTCCTATGCTTGCATAGTCCTACGCTTCAACAGCCCTATGCTTGTACAGTCCTATACTTTAACAGTCCTATGTGGGCACAGTCCTATGCTTGTACATTCCTATACTTGCATAGTCCTACGCTTGCACAGTCATATGATTGTACAGTCCTATGCTTGCACATTCCTATGCTCGTCTCGTCCAACGCTTCAACAGTTCTACGCTTCAACAGTCCTATGCTTGCACAGTCCTATACTTTAACAGTCCTATGCTTGCACAGTCCTATACTTTAACAGTCCTATGCGTGCACAGTCCTACGCTTGCACAGTCATATGCTTGCACATTCCTACGCTTCAATAGTCCTATACTTGCACAGTCCTATGCTTGCACAGTCCAATGTTTGCACAGTCTTATCCATGCTCAGTGGTGTTTTTGGTTAATCCTCTCTACCTCGCATAGGTCAGTACAGAACTTACGAGTGGCTGTGTGCATTTTCGAAGACAAGCCGTGGGTCTCGAAGTACCATTTGTTCGCCCCTCGTAACAAGGCGATTACAATCCAACCATGTTCTCAGCCGACCAGTAACGCTTCCTTTAAAGGCAGTTGCCAAAAATAACAGGATGTGATCCAATAATCGCGGATGATGTCGAGGAATTTCCTCCAGTATCTCCTATTCAGATATCTGCCACTCAATAGAAGCCAGTAAAAAGAGGGCAGGCAATTTGATAAACTGCTGTATGCATTCCCTGATGACTTATAAATTAATGATTTTGATTTACCCAAATACGCCAACAATCAAAACCACTTACCTGTAATGGTTGCACATCTAGGAGCTGTCTCATTTTGTTGTCTCGTGCCAAATCGTATGGAGTTAGACCTAAAAATAAAAAGACCTTCCGTTGTTATCTGTTCGCATTATCTATTTAAAGTAAACTAGCTCGTGGAAGATCCACTTTTAAATCAGACACCTTTCCTGTTGAGCTAAACAGTTCGATAAAAAAGACTGAAGGTTCTTGGTATTAAACCTGATCGTCTATTCATGTGGTTGGGTGTCTATATATTGACGAATACGCCCACATGGGACATTTACCTACAACGTATCCGCTTTTTACCGTTTAAGCTAGTTTGAGAAAGCAGACATGGATAAATCCAGGCTAAACATCACTCTATGGTCAGCTCCTCAACAAGGTCTCTAAATGTTATTTAGAGACCTTATCAAGGCCGACCGCAACCGATGGAATAAAACAATGAATACCTAATTCAAATCAAAATAATTATTTGCTTTATAAATTGTCATCAGACAACTTTTGCGGGCGGATATATAAGAATAACTCTGTAACACTCAGTGAGTGTACTTTCAACTCTGCTGACACATACTGTTCAACGAACTATGAAGAAATAAACCCAGAATGCTCTTCTGTTCTTTCCATGACCCAGTCTAAGTGTAAGCTGTGCTGGTTACATTGCTGCCAGCACCAAGTACAGTAATATGCAACTCAATTTTTGACTGTTATAAACAAGAACGCTGCTGAGTGCACGGTAATAACAGACCTCATAAAATTCGCCATTAAGTAAAGGTTATTTTTTAACATAAATAAATAAAGCTAAGCTGCTTACATTAATTCTACGAGGCCATAACGAACCTACGATGAAGTGCACAACGTACATAACTGCTTAAACAATAAATTGAGTCTCGCCAAGATGTCATTGGAAGAAGGAAGAAAATAGAAATCAATGACCTTACCTCTGTTGTTTCTCATTTCTGAGTCAACACCATTCTGCAGTAGTAGCACGGCTACTTCCTTATGACCTCTACATATATGAGACAAAATCTATGCTATTAGTCGCAAAGAGGTAGCCATTACTTCCATTACCGGAAGCCCAAAACAAATATTACTGCCAAGTAATGTTCCTCATACAATTTAATTAACAGAGGACGAACTAAACTTACCTATAGCTTAATTCCTTAACACCCCCCTCCCCCCACCCTAATACAAGCACTCACACGCACAGACACGAAAAAATACGCTCGCCTATGTATATACGTCCGTTCTATTGCCTCGCCATACAAAGACACCTCATCTTGTACTTAAGATGTCTGTCAAGACGTTTGTCAATGTCGTAGACGTCTCTCGTCTTACCAGTTTGTTAGATGGTATGAGAGAGAACAATATCCATAATTGAGAAGAAACAACGACAAGGCGGGGGAGGGGGTTTGGGGAATGGGCACGTCTTTGAAGTTAACAAATTCTAAGACCAGTTTTGTTCAATTTCCAATACCTAAAACAACTCAGCAAGGCTGCCTTCCAGGCACAAGCTACTAGTGCTCGAACGTGATCAGGTGCATAATTTAAGAACATTACTTTCTATGTACTGAATACTTTTATGCTATAACGCACACGCCCAAATTTTCACGTCGAGTGCAAGGTAGCCCTTTTAAAATAAATTTTCAACTGTCTTAGGGCAGCCATAAAATTACCTGTAAGCTACACAGTGCAACGGTGTATTCCCCATTAAGTCTCGGCAGTTAATATTGGGCGGTGTGTTACTCGTTAGCTAAAACAAACGAAAACATCAAAGATCAAAACTTACATAAGAGGAATCTAATCAATCGTTAAATGCTAAATTGAGTTAAAAAGAGTTAAGGAGGGGAAGGAATGGCAAAGCAGGACAAAAGAAGAGCAAAAAAGAATAAAGATAAACAAAAACGGGCAAAAAGACAAAAGTACACAGAAGACGTGTAAAGACGGGCAAGGAAGACAGAGAGCGAGGAAAGAATGGAAAATCGGGAAAGACTAGCAAAGAATGCAAAATGATAAGGGCAGGCAACAAATGGAAAGAAAAATGAAGACCTGGCAAAAATGGAAAGAAAGGAAATGAACTGGCAAAGAATAGCAATGAAGGGGTATGGCAACCAAAAAGGGCAAAGGACAAAAAGAGGCAAATGTACAAATGACAGAAGTATACAGTAATATCATTCTGTTACATCAGACCAGGCACTACAAACTTCAACATGTCGATTCTTTCATGTTGGTAGCAAGAACTACAGTGCGCGTACATTGAGTCGACATAGTACTTTCCAATACCTGTGACTGATGATCCTTAAAGGTTAAGACAGACTCCTAATCCTTGCTTAACATAAGGCTTAATAAGTCTTGATAACGTTCAGTTGACGAAGGATATTTATGACTATGAGGCGTCAGTTATGCAACACATACTTTGCCTTACTTCTAGAGATTAACGAACATTGCAATGCTACACTATTCGACAAAATTAAAAATGTACCCTGTGGAACAAACATACCAAGTCTTTCACTCTTTCAATGTCTCCCTCGCGTGACGCAGATAACAGTTCTTCATTCCTGTGGAGTTTCTGTGATTTCTCTGCCGCTAGGAAGTAACAAAGGATTAAATTATTAAGTTTTCTATGTGCTCTGTAAAGAAATTCAAATTAAGGGCAAACGTCAAATGAGGTTACTAATTAAACCGGGAAAGCATAAGTAATGTAAAAATAGCAATCAAAGATTTTCTAGGCACATTACAGGCTACCAATACAAATGCTACTTCTTCATCGATCGTGAGCAAAATGTCTATTGGAATACAATCTATACGAAAGCTCCAGGGTGCCATCATGCTACGTCATAACCTAATGGTAAGATATATGACGCTATAAGTTGTCCTCTATCATAAATTCACAATTATTACATAAAGCATGGTCACGGACAACCTAATGGCTCCAAAGTGCTCGTAAAACATTTTCTACGACTAAAAAGTAATATCAATTGCCGTGTTATAAGATGCCGTAAATCTTTAAAACCCTTATCTGTGGGCAAACAATTCAAATGCAAAACTTGTGATGTACTTTACGGATGTATTAACATCGATTTTTTTATTAAATAAAGTAAGCCAAAAAGCTGTTTTTCTTTAATTGTGGATGATTTGTGATACTAATCTGTCATTTCAAGCAATCGTCTAACCAACTTAACAATAATAGTTTTGGTTAACATAGCTGTGTTCTTGTGGGTTTTAAACACCACAAATTAATAAAATTTATTTCCCTAATAGTCTAAACGTTGCTCTAAAATATCCATTCACAGTCACGTTCTTTTTCAAACAAAGCAGGGCAAATACATATTATATGGACTTACATAACATTCACATTACTTCTTGATGTTGCAAAATCACGAATGAATCAAGGAAAACATACAGACGTGTAGATAAGCCTAAAAACATAAACTGCTACGTATTTTGAGCAAAACCTTGATCTATCCTTCAAACCCTAAGCGACAGTACCAAAGGATGTCTACTAGCAGAAGAACAAGTTATGACGTAACATTGTAAAGACAAATTAAAAGCCCAAACTTCAAAAGGTATACACGTTTCAAATGTGTGTGCAGTGCGTTCATACCAGCTAAAAGCTTCTTCACATCATCATTGTTGGCCATTTGTAATGGTGTCCGTCCCTCTCCATTAATGATAGATACATCTGCATTATATTGCAAAAGCAGCGAGACCACATCCTACAACGGAAATATGATTTATTAATTTCAACTACCATTCACACTATGGCTAGCAATACCCTAATTCGAACTGTTACAATGGTTGGTGCACAAATCGAAGAAAGCACAGAAATATATAACTTTGCATAAGTGTAAAGGAGAACTCTTTGAGAGTCATGTATTGTATATCAATATGATTTGGGGCCGTTTATCAGAAACTTGCAGACTCCTCAGGATGGAGCCTTTAAGCTTAATCAGTCCAAATTTGACCGGGAATGATTTGACCTGTGATTGTTTTGAAGTTTGTCTTTTGATAAGGCACAAAAAACTTCAGATGTTGTGTAATACGTTCCATTGCAAATTGCAAATAAACTCAACATACTCTCAGTGGTTGAGTCCATCTAAGGACATGTCATATCAACCCTCTGCAACTCACAACATGTACTCACACTGTACGTAATCACTAGAGTGGCATCATTTGCATTAACCATCGAATATTCTGTTGGCCTCCTTCATACTTTGCCAAGATATCAAGTGCATATGAGTATAAACCAAAGCAATCTGATGATCAATTATCAAGCTCTTTTGTAACGTGGTTAATACCAATAGTATTTGGTTTGGGCCCTGACCCCACCACTAACTCTGGTCGGGGAAAGGTCAAAGAGTCTAATTCAGACTTCCTATTGGAAAATGAAGGCAATCAAATGACTGCATCTAGCAGCCTTGGCTAAAAAGTATTTGTTACCTCCATCTGGTACAGCATTCAGTGAGCATGAATTTAAAGCAGCATCAGAAATATTAAACAACAATTATACTCATCTGGTAGCTAAAAATGTGGAATAATTATTGTTCTTGCAATGCTATTTACAGGCACTTGGCTATCATAGTCTGCTATTGCACATTGTCAGGGATTAGGATGAATATGTGCTTGGTTGTGACAATAATTGACCATAACTAGATGATGCCGATGCCGTGATGCAAAACTAGTTAGTAATCTGAGGTCTGAATGATAAGGATGTTTGCTTCTTCATTTTTTGATGCCAGTTTTAACCCAATTCAAAAATGACAATTTCAAAGGGTTGATCATAAATGATGACTTCATTGGTGTCTATCAAGGAACTCATTGCAATACCTTACTCAGTATTACCCAAACTCCGACTGAGTAAGTGTTCCCCCAACCTTGACCACAAATTGGGTCCTTGATCAAGTGCCAACAAGCAGGGAATTAAATAGCCCACCTCATTTCACTTGCGAAGGCAACTGCCATCTAGTGCCTACATTACACAAAGACTCATTAGACTTGTCATTAATGGTGCATATTCTCCTCCAGAGTGTTTCTGCCATAACTACACTCTACACTGCAAAAAACGTCAATGACATGTTTTGAATAACATATGTTTAGAAATTTCAAAGGACTACTGTACTCATCTGACAAACTGGAATGAAGGTACATTTCAATCAGTGCATTTCAGTAACAATCAATCTCCCTCACCGTTCGACCTGTGAATGAAGCCCTGTGCAATGGGGTGTCCCCCATACCATTAAGGATGTTCACATCAGCATCATTCTGTACAAAATAAAATTTAATGAGAACTATATGACTAGCATGTACAAAAATGAGTGACATTATATTTTACATATGTGAGCACTGAGAACAATTCTTATATAAGAGTAATTATTACTTCAGCTGAGTTCACAAAGAGAATTAACCTGCATTCCTAACATGTTACAACTGTTACCAGACCAAACACTAAACCACAATCCCCTTAAGATTATGCAACTGGCTATGAGCAAACTGAAGCAAAAAAGTTAGCAAACCTATCACCTGCACTCTCCTCTACATTTTCCAGCCTATCACGAGCCAAAACAGGATGAAAAATTAAGAATAAAGTGAGAAAAATAAGGTGTCAAGATCTACCAGTATTCTTATACACACATATCAAAACACCACTAAAAATACATTGGAAACTTCCTTCAGGAAAAGTCAGGGATCATTGTACATATCCTAACAGAACCCGCCTAATTGATATCCCTGGCAGCCAAGTCACTGGCTAGGTTTTCTTACACAATCCAGTATTTAAGTTTAAACCCAGTCAGCTTCCTCTAAATGCAGCTATTGCAGTAATCCTGCTATCATGAATGATGTTTTGATTAATATCTATTTGTGGCCCCTTGACGCAATATTCTATATATATACACTTAGGTAATGTCTGTTCATA
>JANTCA010091151.1:0-13357 GCA_024741275.1 Chironex yamaguchii
CCCCATTCTGTGACATGACTAAGAAGTAGCGGATGTCTTGTTTTCTTCTTCAAAAGACCGGGGAGTTAAAAATCTTTTTTGTCTAGCAACCGTCAACATTAGTTGCTAGGCAATAAAACAAAGAAGCTAAATTTGAATGTGACCACTTGACATGAACAAAAGGCAACCATCTCAGCTGATAAAAACAGCTGGTGTGGCACAAAGGAGCGTTTGGATCGCGTCTTGTGTCAGCTTGTTGTGATGTTTTGACTCGTGTGCGCTGGTTTGAAACACTGTGAAGTCAGAGAAGTATAGTTGGTGACTCGAAGATCGATATGTCTACTGAAGAGGCATTGATAAACTCGACTTTCAAGCAAAAGTCTGTTATAAAGCTTGAATGTCGATATTGTGAGCGGCCATTGTGCGCTCGAGCAATGCGGGCAACGCTATTAGCGGACAGAAATGTGGAACTGTTCTCCACGGATTTTCCATCGGCTGGGTAAGTTGTCTAAATTGTCAGAGAAAAGTGTGGAAGAGTAATTGTCGACTTTTTAGGTTTCAATCGTATGTATTTGTCCCATGAATGTATCCACTGAGTGCTTGTCCATGACAAACTTAAAAGCTTAGGCTAAGCCGTAGCTTAGCGTCCAAGTCATAATGTCTATAGACTATAGTACTCCTTTCAGTACAGACTGCTCGAAAGGATTGTATGTTATATTCAACTTTGTTCAAGGATATTTCGTTGAAATTCATTTAGTTTTTTCATTATTGTACGTTGTAAAATTTTTCATTATTGTACGTCGTAAAATGTTTGGATTGAAGTCTAAGCACTTCATTGATAGAAATCTACACGTGACCTAGAAAATGCTCTCAAGTTTTGTTGAGTCAGAATATGAAAACTACAAGGTGGATTTAAGTATATCACAATAAAACCTATAATATATAAGTGCATATTGCCAGAATTTAGGCCCTTCAGTGTTCTTGTCACATGCGAGCTAATTTACTTCTTTACCTGCAACTTCAATAACGTTTAGGCAGCCAGACTAAGGCATGGCATTCCACGACTTAACATACCTTGATGAGGTAACTCAGGGCAACTTCCCTACAAAGTATTCTGATAATAGGCATTGTTGTGCTGTGAAATTTCAATTGTCTTTTGTTGACTAGCTTCGATATGGTGATTATATAAGCGGAAAGAGGCATGTCTTTCCGCCTTAATAAACTCTTTCTTTGTTATCTTGAAGTGGGAAATTTGTTACCCAATCACGTTTTAATTGTGTAGTGGAAACGCGACTCACTAAAAATAGGAGGTCTACTATTTTTGCCAACGCCACAGGTTGCCATTCTCACGCACTTCTAATGCTAAATCCCCTTCTCCTCTTGTCATCATGCTTATTGAAGCTTACATTAAAATCTACTGCGAAAAATTTTTGAATTTCTAAGCACACGCACAACTTCTCTCAGGTAGCCTGATATATAGGCTTGTTCTTAGGGTGTTTAATGGAAGAAGTTCCACATTTTAAACTTGAGTGGTTTCTCCCAACACATACATGCTACTTTTAAGATTTTAATATTAAGCTATGTACAGAGTGATTTCTCTCATTCCCTCCAGTGTCGCAATACATTGCAATAAAGGCTTGGGAGCTTGGCTTAATTACACTGATACATGCAATTTTCAACTTTGATTCTCCTATGACTTAGGATACAGTGTTGACCATGTTAACCATTCATTCATACACATTGTGAATCTTATCAAGCCATTCAAAGTAGCCCCATTGACTAGGCCATTAAAATATATCACTTGCAATCACTGAAAAATACTTATTTTATTTTTAAACATCACACTTTTTTACATGCGTAAAAGCAGTGTTGATTGCAGATCAGTGGTGCCTTTTTTCAACAAGGTGATGTGATTTACTTACTTGTCGTTTTTTCATATTTATTTACTCAGTAGTATCAATTTAAAAGATAATTCTTGCTACCAAGCATGCTCTGTGTCTTTTTCCAGGAAGCATATAGGTTTTCTGACATACCTAGACTAAATGAGTGTTTGCTAGAGTAAAGATACAATTATCTTTCTTATCAATATGATTCTTATTAGTTTGGCAATCTGAATATTATGAATATTAATTTATTGCTAAAGCTGATTATTCATGGAAACTCCAAGAAACTTTATTTACCTTCAAGATGTCTGTTAAGATTCCATTTGCTGTTGTTAGTTTGAATGATGTGTAAGCTTGGATGGCTTTCCTGGTATAACCCGTACAAAGGGGTGGGCGGGGGTTGCTGAGTATAACATTTCTGTGCTTTGGATATTTGCACAATAACAATGTAACTATGATCTTTTCATTGTCATCTTCAGTCGTTCGTCCTGTCACAGAGTTTTTTTATTCTTGTTAATTGAATGGCTTGAACTCTACAATAATTAGCCATATCAAAGGTTATAAGAGCTGAAGTTGTAATGTGATAAGTAAGCAATAATTTGTTGCATGTGGGTGCATAAGGAAGGGATGAGTTGACCAATCTGAATAATCGAGTTCATCCTTTCCTTTTTCTATGCATTCACATACACCAACCCCTGGAATATTATTACACAATTGTTGATTCATACATGTGAATACTAGTGTTAAGATGGCTTTGTGTTAACACCACTTGGTAATTTCATGGGTTGCAAATGAAATCAATTCAGCCAAAGCCCATGGTCTAGCGATGTAGGTGTGATGAAAGTACACTTAACTTTTTCTGGATCTATGTAGTTGCATAAGTGGAAGTTTGCAGCCTTAAAGAGAGAGATATTGATCATAAGTAGAGTGGTATGAAATGTACAAACTCATTATACAGATGGCAAATTATCTGGATGAGAAACATATGACCAAACATTCTTTTGTCCATAATAGTCAAAAGGACTGACAATACTGACAAAGTAACACTAAAGCTCTTTTTGAACCAAACTTCTCACCCAGGATTTTTTTTTTTGATGAGGGTGA
Source organism: Chironex yamaguchii (assembly GCA_024741275.1). Classification (NCBI taxonomy): domain Eukaryota; kingdom Metazoa; phylum Cnidaria; class Cubozoa; order Chirodropida; family Chirodropidae; genus Chironex; species Chironex yamaguchii. Next base: position 2,967 of record JANTCA010091151.1, read on the forward strand.
TCACCATCACCCTCACCAAATGATTTACAAGGGCGCTTGACCACCCTCGCAAAAATGTGTTTCACCCCCATTTTGTTTCTTTGATTTCTAAACTATCTGATATATCTACTTTCAACAATATGAACCAAGAACAATTAAAACAATTAAACAGTGTGTAATTTTAGATTTTGTTTTTACTGTACTAAGCAAAGGAACAGAATTGTTTCATTTTCTTTCACCCTTCATTAAGTCGATATCTGACTGAGGCTGTAAGGGTCATAGGAAGGTACTAATGCATTGGCCTAAGCTTGATAAAAACACAATTACTTAACCTTCGACTTCATGTTCTATTTATCTCTTTTACTGTCCACATTTGCTTTAACCTGGAATATTATGTATAAGCATCCTGGAACCAAATATAAAGGAAATGTGGTCAGGCCGATACAGTAGTATATTCCTGAGACCTTGGAGGCTGTCTGCAAAAGAGAATTCTTTGAGGGGCAATCTCCCTCCTAAGCTTATCAATCTGGGCAATTTAGCACCCTAGTGACAATTTCTATATGAAAAGGCCTGTCACCTGATCCACCACAATCAATATTATTGATAATCCCTTGTTCAATCCAAGTAAAGGTAAGATCTTGGTCTTCAATATCCTGATAGCTCTGATCAAATTGTCCCATAATTTACACAAACTACGAAGCACTTTGATTGAAAGGTGGGTATCAGTCATTTTATCCCCAATGTGCACCAAGCGATGAAACATTGAATAGAGGAAACTTAAGCTCTCACACATATCCATATCATCGTCATACTTTATACCATGCTCTTTCTAATGTTCTCGGTCTCTGAAATTATGATTTCCCCATGAGGGCATTCCAATAAGCTTCCGCACAACAACTGAGTTGCATAATATGTACTTTCACTTCTGAATCCCCAGCAAGTGCTATTGCAGTCATTGCAATTGTCTTTCAATGCTGAGACTTTTCTTCAGACTCACAGGCCCAAAGTACCATATCTGATCAAGAGATTCTCCATACTATAACATTATGATCAGTAGTTATTTCAATTGAGCCTCTCAAATTAAGGATCAAATTCTGTAGGACCAAATGGTTTAGCAGACAATGCATCTGTAGTCATATTTGTGGAAGTGAGCAGGAAAACTTAAATCCATATCTCTGCAATCAAATTGTGACCTGGGCGCATAACTTCTTCAAACATAGATAGTGTGGCAAATTTTAGGTTCATATTTTGCAACAAAACTGAAATGTTATTGAGCATCTGATTCAGTAGTATTAAAGTTAACCTAATTAAGGCTCTTCGAAACTTAATCAACGTTAACACTACTCTCGTATACTGAAAAACAACTTATGACTGTCTACACTTAAATCAACTGAACAGCGCGCACACTTTCTAAAGATGTGTGCTTAACCGTGAATACTTCTATTGTCCTTATCATAATGCTATCGTTCAACAGAGTCTATATTATTCAACATTGTTCTATTGAAATTAGAACACAATATACAACATTCTCCCCCACTGATAAATTGTTCTGAGGTTAAAGGAGTAATGAATTATCAGATAAAAGAAGTCACAAATCAAGGCGTTCAGGTGGGCGCCTTACTCTTTGTGATCTGTGAGGTGCAAAGTTCCTTAAGTCCTCAGTGTTAGATTGTGGAGCATCCATTTGAACAGTCTCTGGTTGATCGTTCAGTGCTACGGTCTCTTGTGGAACAGGTACTGGATTTTGGGTCTCGTGTTGTACACAAGGTGCAAGATCGCTTAGTGACACCATGCTTTCATGACCATCGTTATAACGAACATGAGCATAATTGGGGTTTGCTTCCTAAAGTTCTACTTCATCAACAAATGGTTCATACTTTGATTGATTATTGTGCCATTTCAAATAAACAGCTCCAGGAGCTAACCATGAAGGCAACGATTTGCCTGATGCTGATCGACATGCAAAGTTAAACAGACGTTCATGTGGAGTTGTATTTGTAGCTGTACAGAGCAGCGATCTAATTGGTAGAACCATCTCCCAACACTTCACATCTAGATGTCTTGATCTACATGCAAGAGTTTTTGCTTTCCAAATGGTTGCATTATACCTTTCGCACTGCCCATTCCCAGCTGGATTGCAAGGAGTACATCGACATGTTGGAATATTTTTTGAATGTAGCCATGACTTCAAATCGCTAGACATAAAAGATGAACCACGGTCTGAATGAATATATCCAGGCATACCAAATATGGTGAATATTGAGCTGAGACTTTTTATGACAGTGTCTGTACTGATATTAGCACATGATATCGTGAAAGGAAATCGTGAGTACTCATCTATAACCGTGAGGAAATATTTAATGGGTGTAGCTGAAGGCAATGGCCCTTTGAAATCAATACCAAGTCTTTCGAATGGCTGAGTGGCTGTAATAAGCTTTTTCTCTTCTGGTCTGAAGAAACGAGGTTTATTTTCAGCACAAATCTTGCAAGAGGATATTATGTTGTGGACTTCATCTAGCGAAACAGCTATATTCTTTGTTTTCAAAAAATGATAGAATCAAGTTACCCCTGGGTGGCATAAGGAGTCGTGCAGCTTGTAGATATTTTCAGTACTGACAGCTGTGCAAAATAATCGAGTAAAGGAATCAGTGGGGACGTTATCTCCCCCTGGCCAGTATTTGATGTCAAAATTATAGCAACCCAACTCAATGCGCCATCTATTAATCTTTTCATTCTTAATTTTGCTTGATCTTGTTTTATCAAACATAAAATTCACAGAATTCTGATCAGTAACTAAGGTGAAATGGCTTTCCAACCAGGTAATGTCCCCAGTGACGAATGGATTCAACAATAGAATATGCTTCTTTCTCCACCGATGAATGGTTAAGCTCACTACGATTGAGACCACGAGAGAAAAAGGCAACCGGTTTGCCGTCTTGATTAAGAGTAGATGCAATAGCAAAGTCGGATGCGTCAGTCTCAATAACAAATGCTTTAGATTCATCTATACCAGCAACTACAGAGTTTTCAATTTCCCGCTTTATCAAATTAAATGCTTCTATGGCTGAGTGTGGTAATGGGAACGTTGTATTGCTTGATAGAGGCTTAATTTTTTCAGAAAAATTAGGAATCCATTTTGAATAGTATGCGAATAATCCGACCGTTTTATTTTGAAGCTTCATGTTATCAGGTGGTGGTATGTCTCGTAAGGGCTGCAAACATGCTGGATCTGGACGAATTTCATAGAAGGATACTTGATAACCAAGTAGACAGATAGTGGATACTGAAAATACACTCTTAGAATTATTCAGCTGTAAATTGTCCTTTTTGCATGTATCAAGGAGCCTTGATAGATTTTCATCATGCTCAGCTTTGCCAGCAACAGTCACATTATCCAAGTATGCGTACGTTTTCTGTAGAAAATGTCGCTCAATGAACTTGTTGATATTCCTCTGGAAACAAGCCACTCCATTTGTGACCCCAAATGGGAACCGTTTTGGTTGGTAAAGCTTTCTGGCTGCTTCGAAGGAAAAATACTGACACTCATCTGAGCGTATAAGAATTTGATGGTATGCTTCTTTGAGATCTATGGTACTAAACACAGAGTTTTTAGCAAGTTCATTAATTTGATCATCTATATGAGGTAATGGGTAGGCATCTAATTGTGTATACTGGTTGATAGTCTGTGAGTAATCTATCACCATACTTTTTTTATGCCTTTCATTAACTGTCACAAGAACTTGAGCCCGCCAAGGAGATGTGCTTGGTTCAATAATGTCTTCTTTCAGCATGCGTTGAACTTCTAATTCAATGAATTTTCGGTCGTTCTGACTGTAACGACGGGACTTTACAGCAATTGGTTTACAGTTTGGTTTCAAGCCTGAAAACAGGGACGGTGGCTCTACATTCATAGTTTTTAGTCCACAAACAGATAAAGGAGGCTTGCTTCCTCCAAACTTGACAATTAATTCTTGATGTTGACTTAGAATGTCCTGTCCAATTATTATATCAGAGCATAGGTTTTCTAGAACAGACAACTTTGTTTTGCCATGATTAGTATCATTTATTTGTAAGTCTACAGTGACATTTCCAAGAACCTTGACTGTTATTGTTGATTCAGCCATACATACAGAAGATTGAGTAGGAATAGAATTCAAGTTGAAGCTTTGCACTAACCTATAACAAATGAAACTATCCGAGCTTCCAGTGTCGATTAAGGCATTTACATGTTTATTATCAACATAAGCATCAATTATTGTTTTTTGAAGACTTTCTGGTGATTTAGATGTCGCAATCACTGAAACTAATGCCGGATGAGTAGAGGCCGATGTCACTTTTGAAGATGAGTTTTTGCACTTTGACTGACATACTTTTGCAAAATGGCATGGTTTCTCACAGTTATGGCAAACTGCATCCTTAGCTGGACAAAACTGACGATCATGATGTGGACCTCCGCAAAAGAAACAAGTGCATTTAGAAGTAATGGCGTTTAAATCTGATGGTTTATCATTGATACTTGTAGCATTTAACATTGAAGTAGTATTGTACTGGTCTGACGATTTTTGTGCAAGTTCTAATGAGCGCGCTTGCATGAAAACTAGTCTAGTGTTAGCTCATTGCTTTCTAAAAGACGTTGGCGAACGTGCTGCGAAATTGTCCTTATCATAACGCTAGTTTTCAACAGAGTCTACATTATTCAACATTGTTCTATTGAAATTAGAACACAATATACAACAAAAACTCTAAGCAAACATATCTATACTGTACCAAGGAGAAGATTCTCTCACAAAAATAGGAGTCTAGACATAAATCAATTGTGGCAATGTTCAACCCAAAGGCAAAATTACACAAAGTAAACAGTCTGAGATACAGAATAAACAGTGAGGAACATGATTCGCCAGACAGTAAACATAGTTAGGGACAAAATCAATTCAATTATACAAATAGGTACAATCTCAGATTTCCGACATAAATTACCTCTTACGTGGTCTCCGTAAGCAAGATTGATGCCAGTTTTGTTGTGTGATGTGTTCTTCCTTTATTGTAATTGATTCATTCATTTTTACCTTTATTTACAGGCCAATGTATTTTTCATTGTAATAGTTGTTGCATCTTGTTGTTTTGTGACAAGTTCTTTAATTAGTGCTTTTACTAACTGGGTCACCTGCTCCAAATATGACTTCAGCTCACTCAAGGGAAATTTGAGCTTTAAAGAAAATTACAAATAGGCCAGCAGACATCCTGGCTTAAGTGTGGTTATAACTCACCTTGCTAGCATCAAATTAAATCAGAATTGAAGGTGAATAAATGATCAAAAATTTGTATCTGAAAATATTTTGAATTACTTAGTAGATAGGGCTTTATTTGTGTGAGTTTTTAATGTGAATACTGTTAACAATGTTTATTCACTTGCTTCTAGTACTATTCAAGTTATTGGCTTTGATTACCGAGCCAAGACCTGTCAATGTAAAATAAGAGATACAGCCTGCTTAGGATGGTAAGCCTCATATTTATTTACATAATTAAATAACTGTGGTCTGGGATTGATTGCCACATATATTTGCTATCCCGCTATTGTAGCAGGATAGCAGTGTCACCCTTGTTGTTTCTCTGTATCTTGTTGGACTTTGACTGGGTAACAGTGTCACCCTTGTCCTTTCTCTGTGCTTGTTGGATTTTGACTGGGTAGCAGTGTCACCTTTGCCCGTTCTCTATCATGTCTGGATTTTGACATGGTCATCATGCCCAGCATCGCCTGTTTACATGATGTTGGGATGGCTTTCAATATGATTGTAATTCAAATTTACACCAATTTGTATTGGCATGCTACTGACATTGTATTAAATGGTCTAAATTTACACAGCACATTAATGGATATGTGAGCCCAAATATGCAAGCTTGATGCTTGAAGATGGTTCAGATCAGCAAACATTGGTACTTATGTGGCTTTCTGATTAATATTTTGATTAACGTACACTGTTTGTATTTGCAGCTTAAAGTAGATTATTTTCCTGGTTTGTTTTTTTTTCAACCAGTGGCAATGTCGTTGGTTATCATGTTACAGCACCATGTGATGATTGCCTTGCATCATGTAATAATGGGCATTTTTGGATGCTTTATGCAGAGGCATCATTCCCTGCAGAAAGGCTGACTGAAAATGGTAAGTAAAGTCATCCTGGTTGAATACGAATAATTTATATAATGCAAGCAATATTGTGCTGTACTTTCCTGATGATACATGCATCTAGACAGCAAGATGATGCGGTTGATTTGCAATCTTGTTGAGCATCATATTTGACTTTGATTGTGCACATGTTCTCAGCATTAGGGGCAGGGAAAGTTTTCTGTGGCCTTGCCCATTATATCACCAGAACCCTCCCCCCCCCTTTTATATATGAAAAGAATTAATATCTCATCAATTCAAGTCTTATCGGTAGCCTTGAGTTTAAATAGACATTTCACAGAAATCATGCAAATGCAAAGATGGCACAGCAGTTACTGTATTTCTAGTTATATTTAGTCCTATCTATTCACAAAGGTTTACAGGTTTCATCCAAATGTACAAGAGTCATTCTTTATATTGGTCTTGCTCATTTAATCAGTCTTATGCTAAAAAGAATTATTCCTTTTTACCTTCCAGTAACATGTACTACCCAAAAATATAACTTAACCTCACTACTCATTGTTTATCAATGCATCCAAATTTACAAAACGGAACTTCCAAGAAAATATTGATGTGATCTTCATGCCCAATTCAAACTGTACAGATACATAATGAATCATTCATTCATTCATTGCCCAAAGCAAAGTATGCTAGTGCTTCCAAGCCCATTTCTATTGCATATACTTTTTTATTACACTAGGTTTGGAAGTTATGGTTTGGGGTGCAATTCCATCATGCTCTGAAGATGCAGAAATGGAGCTTGTCAGTTCTTTTTACTATGAAGAAGAATGCTGTCGATAATTTAGCTTTGAATATAATTAGTCTTGTACAGTTAAGAAATTCAATTGTAGATTTTTAGTGTAAAAATGGTTTTAAACGGGAACAATTTTTACTGTAAATTCAAATTGTCATGTATTCATTGTATGAAATGTGCATAAGTGTAACAACTGTCTCCCATCACTACTAACGTTAAATACTTCATCCATTTCCTTAAGGCTTCTCCCAAGTGGATGAATTCCTAGTTTTTTCAGTAATTAACATTTTAGTAATGGTGTTCCAAGATTATGATAGAAATCATACATATGAGTTGCTGATGAGATGGCTGACCTGCGGCATGACCCTTTCTTTATTCAAAGTTAGTGAGTGCTTCATGGGATCAGTCTAGATTAGTAGAATAATTAAGCTCACCCATGTTGTTCAATCATAGGTAGTAAGTCATCAATGAAAGGTCTCATGGTAGAAAATGAAACTCTTTGAGATATAAAACTTTATCCTTGGTGATGGATGATCTCCAAGCATGTTAAGTAGATCAAATGCTTAGAAAACCATATATATCTGCTGAATTGACAGAACCAATTCAAGAACTGAGAAGCACTAGAGGCATTATAGCTGTCTTAATTTATTTCATGGCTTATAAGTGTTGATGACCAGTGTGATAGCCAAAGGGCATTTGTACCTGAGATAGTATAGTATACTATAGGACAGTATGGCATAGTGTACTATAATATAACAAGTACCATGATAGAGTTCTTGAAAAGTTTTGTGCCTAGTCTAATGCCAGTTGCTTTGTAGAGTTAGTACCTTCTTTCGCATTGAACAATAGGAGGAGAAGTGATCTCTTTTTATTCCAACAATGACTTTCAAATGATCATGTAGATGATATATAGTAAGCAAGTTATTTGATTGATGGTAATTTTTGTCTTATCGCCAGTAGAATGAGAAGAATAAAATTGGTACAAAACAGATTGTCTACAGATTGTCTTTTATTGGCTGTTTGTGCGTCATAATGCCATTGAATATTGATTTTAGATAGTTTAAATTACGACTTTTATATTACGTTCAGACTCATAACAGGATACAGCTGTTGTGGTTACCAGTGGTGGCCTGGCAGGGGGGTAGAGGTGACTTGTCCCCCCTACCAGATGTTTAAAGGGACACCAAAGTTTGAAAGGGGTGCCAAAAACTGGAGTAGTTTGTTCGCACTATACCAACCTACTATCATCCAGCACAATGTACCAGATTAAGGTTTCCAAGGGTACCATTGTCATGACTTACAAGGGTGCTTTCATCCTTTGTTTCAAGTCAATTTACTGACCTCCTGCAACAGTACATGACATCTTGCGATCTTCAGAGGGCCCTTGTATGTTTTTGCCTGATATACAAGTCGGACTGTTACAGATGCGCTGATGAGCTAGTTAGCTTTTCCAAGACATTCAACAAGTTTAGTTTGGGCTTCCACGATGAAGATGACATAGATTTCGCTGATGATGATCATGATCGTGACAATGCTAGTGGTGATGCCTTTGCCCAAGCTGACAATTTTCATAGATGACGATTGTGCACAAATCAGAGCAGCGAGGGTCGTAGATGCTGATAAAAAAGTGAGAAGTACAGTTGCAGTTGAAACATTGGATGAGAAACAGAGAAGAACAAGGCCACCTTGCTGCACTGATGAACTTGCTATCGTCTGTCACCCAGATTACAAATTGATAGACACATACTCAACACCATGCGAGGTATATCCCATTGTTTGGCTGCCCCTGCTAGCTTCACTACGCCAGAAAGGTCGCTTGCAGCATTGAAGAGTATGAAAATGTGGATATAATCAAGCATGATTCAAAAAAAGATTAGAATCCCTGCTCGCAATGGCCATCAAAAATATATTTTGCTGTCCTTGGATGTAGAACATATTATTGAATTGTTTCCAAAAAGCTCAAATGAACTTTCAAAGGCTCTTTTACAAACAATTTTGTTAAAATCTGAAGCTGTTATTGACAATTTTCCTGAAATATATCACTTTTGTTTCTTTCAAAAAGAACCATTCTACACAAAGTTATGGAAACTTTTACACTAATTTTTGACAACTTGTGAATTTGGAATACGTGCTGGCAATGACTATCAAAATATACTTTTGCTGTTCCTAAATGTAGAACATATTATTGACTTGTTCGAAAAAAGCTAAAGTGAACTTTCCGTTTTTCAACTTTTTTGTTAAAATCTGTCATATCCGATAGCCTTTTTTGTAAATGTTTTCAGTAACCCTTACAAGACAATCTTAATGAATACAATACAGACAACTTTGATGATGAAGCTGTTATTGACTATTTTCCTATAAGACGTCACTTTTCAAAGCTTGGAAAGTATTCATTTATACCAATTTTTGACTTTGAATTTGTTAAAGACACATAAGGCAAGCTCGATTGTTAAAGATAGGTAAAGGCCTATCTTGTTACATATTGTTGACTTCTGTCCGGTTTAGTTGTGCTTAAGAAGTAAATGCATTTTTCCAGTGATTGCCCCATTTATAGCGGCATGTTGTTGTACAGGAGATGCAGACCTGGCCGTAAAGATATCATTAGTCTGAAGCTTGCTTTGCTTTTGTGAAATATTTTTAGCGTAACGTCGCAAATTTTCAAGGCGATTTTCACGTTTTGTACCATCAAAAGATCAGTCTGATCCGTAGAACAGTTCTCTTATCGTGGAAACTAATGTAGCCTGATATGAGTAGTCAATTTCTTTCCATTTTCTTTTTATTGTCTTGTTCAGCAAATTGTGCTCTTGTGGGGATCAGTTTTTTATCTTGACATTGTTAAAAGTTTGAAGTAGCGAGAACATTGCCAAGCTGCCAATCACCTCATAAGCTTGACAACTTTGTTTTTCGAGAAGGGGAGCCATATCCCTGTCTTAGTCTTGTATTCTGCCCTACACATATGTCTTAAGCACAATATCATGTACTGAATTTTCAGCAGGTACCCCATTCCGTTTCTCTTATTACGGAAAATTTGGCATGCATAGGAGCGCTTTAGTATTTTCCTTCAGACTCTTTACTTCACGGGAACTACCCAATTGCAAGAGTTATCCATGTAAACAGGCCAAGGAGTACTTTTGTGTCTTGAACTATTTTGAACTCTATGGTTGAATAATCTGCGTGAGTTTTGATTGAACTGTCTCTTACAGGGCTTAAAAACAAAAATTGTCAATGTTGCCTTCCTGATTTTTTGTTTTCCTCTTACTGTCCAATTGTAATCTCAGAATTTTTGTAGCTATATCCCTAGCTTATGTATGTAAACTTTTGACGTGGCCCTCTGTTTTAGATGCTATGGGGCCATCCATAAAAGACGTCCTCACCAATTTGGCCATTTTTGGACCCCCTCCCCCCTAGTCCGCACATGTCTATATATTGACCAATACCCCATCCCCCTGTCCGTGCGGACACAACTTTTTTTTTGAACTGCCACGATCAACGTAA
>JANTCA010091152.1:0-13356 GCA_024741275.1 Chironex yamaguchii
TATATATATAACGTTCATATCAACACAGTGCTTTTGATATATTTGTCAAGAGTGGAGCATTATCACAATAGCTGCACTAAGTGGGAGCTGGTAAACCGTCAGAAAAAGAAGGCGAAAATCAGGGATCCTATTTGATTCCCTGAGAGAAATGATCATAATAAATGCTGTTTAAATAAGGACTGTGCAACACATGAAGAGTGCAAGACAAACTAACTGTTTTTCGAATAATTACATTTAATAAATATAAGAATGGCATATGCTTTACCAACAAAGAATTTGAACAAGCATTTAAGAAACCAGGTAACGGATACTTGTTAGGACGAGACAATTATAGTATGGTGTAGATTCCTTTATCATTAAAGAGCAAACCGTCGATAACTAGAGGATCTGGTATGGTATGGAAAAATGTAGGGATTGACGAGTCTCAAGAAGTTTCGTTTTAGATTAAGTACAAAGGGCCCATGATATCGTTTAATTTGAAAGTTGTATCGGACAGTTTTGAAATTAAAAAGTAATCGATTGATATACCCAAAAAAGGACAGAAGGAACGTAGCTTAATGCTAAGGTTTTATTCAATGTGATAATCCGCGATATTTCAGCAATATGAGGAATATTTATTTAAGTATCATTATAATATTGTCAATTGTGGAGTGATGGTCAAGACCTCGGATTTGAACATGTCACATGTCAGATAGGTCAACAACTTAAATACTAGGCGTCAGTAATCGTGACGTGGGCCACATAGAAGGAATAGGCTAAGACTGTACTGCAAATAAAAGTGCGGTCATGCAGTGGGCCACTTGCACTTAAGCCAAGGCAAGATGGTGTATATGACAATCAACCAATCTTCATAGACACCAGCAAGTTTATCTTAATCTGACGGTTAAGGAGATAAGTTAGATTAGTACATTCAAAATATTAAATACTTCATAACGAAAGCATAAAACTGAACTAAAAAATCATTCATTACATGGGCCAACATCTTTTTAGCACATTGCTACTGAATAAAATACATTTAAAAGTCCACGCGGTATGAATACTATATGAGGAAATGCTTTATCTCTAAGCACAAGTCAATTACTCATCAAAACTACACCACTTCCTCTAGTGAATTAAATAAATCACGATTTGTTAAATAATTCAAGTGAAAGGATCAAATAAATTAAAAACTACTATTTACAATTTATCGTTTGCAGTACAAACGTTCACTGTTACAGCCAGGATGTAACCGAGATTCCCCCAGCAACAAAACCCTTCGTCCCATGCAGGGAAGTTTCACTGAGTTTAACCGGTACTTTTTCAAGTAATTTTCCACTTGTAATTTCGTTGAAGTGTTGTTACAATGGACTTTTCCTTAAAATATCCTTGTCATTATCTAAACTGGAATCTAAAGCTGTTAAGCCACACAAACGTGGCACAAGACGTGCCTACCGTTTTAATGTATTTCGCGTAAAATGTGGCAAGTTCTAGTTGGTTGGCGTAAGCATTCCTGGGACAAACCTGAACCTCAGTGGCATAAATGCTCATAGCCTTTGGCGTAAACCTGTGGAAAATTGATAGATTTCAGTATGGGTTAATATCTACCACTTATTTCAACCTGAGGATATTCGAAATATCGTTCATCTGAAGTCATTTGGCTCACATGTGGACTCAAAGGCTATTAGTTATTAAAATTCCCTAAAAATCGGATCAGAAGTGATCAAACTTTGTCATTGAGATCTAGTTTGCTAAAATATCAGTTCTTGCCAATAATGATGTTTGCCTTATCTCTGTCTTGTTATATAAAGAAGCAGTAACTATAATTTTTCATACAGTCTTATCCATGCATTGAGATCTCATTTGAGGCCAAAGAAATCGAAATTGTATCTATTCAAATCCTCTTTTATTTAAACCATTTTTCTAGTTCGTTTAAAGTTCAAATAAGTACGAGCCAGCTTCACTTGTCCATGATAATAATGCTACATCTAGATATGTGAGTCAAGAAAGCCAATTTTATTCTTCACAGAAATCATTTCCTGCACTTTTTGGCGTAGCTTTACTACGAGATAGGTGGATAGAATTCATTACTACATAGATTCTAAAATTACAGGTTGAAATGATGAACGAGAACAAAAAGGTACGGTATTAATTCATACAGCTGTGAAAGGGATTTGAGCTAGCTATGGTTGGAAGAGGAACGAATACTGCTTACATGTACCACAATTACCCTCAGTACCATCTATCTGCCTGGTATTTTTACGCACTTATAAAATAAATTTTTCTGATTTGGGAACTCAACGAAAATGAGCAGTTACTGAACTTCTCTCATTAAAACCTGGCTGTACAATATTAATTGATTCGTTACACACATCACATCTATAACATTGTCTATAACATTGTCTATAACAACAGATAGCACACAATCGGTACCAACACCTTTCTGTATCATATTCAACCAAAACTACATTAAAATAATGCATATATAACTTATGTTGTTTGTGTAACATACCAGGCACTAACACGGAAATCAGGGAACAGCGTCGTTTGTGTACGATAAAAACTAGAGACCTATTACTTACTTTAAAAGCAAACAGGAGCCATACGTAAATCACTGGCTTAAAACTGCACAAGAATTCTTGCGCATGCTACAATTAAGATGTTAATTAAGCGTAAAATTAGTAGAGGAAAGCGCCGGATGTCTTAAGTGAGTCGATTATTTACGTATACTGAACTCCCTGTTACAGTAGGTCATGCAAGCACACGATATATGATAGGAGTAACGTTACGAACATCGACTTCATCATTTTGGTTCGGTATTTACCAATAACACGGCATATAATTGCTTTCTATTTAGTGTATATCAGATCCCATCAACGTTTTCTGTGTTCCTGGCTGTACCAAATTAAATGGTTTGTGTCATATCGATCCTTGGTGTTGTATCACTTGATATTCGTGATAGCAAGGAATTGAGTGTAAACACAGAATTAAGTGTTGGCTTGGAATTTTTCGCGAGTTCAATCCACCTCAGCCCTAGGCCCCTTTTCGTTGTGTAATTGTATTGATGCTCCACTTAGGAGTATGCATGTAGTATATTAATATATATCAACAAGTCATAAATATGACCGCTAGGATGGTTTATACAAACCATTCAGTCAAAAAGAATTAAAACATAAGTATGTTGGCAACGTCAGGTGTTGCAATTTTTGTGTTTTGTGTTACTGCGTTGGGGAGTATACATATGAATCCATAGGAATATTTGTGTATAACATAGCTCCAATGTAGCTATTGTGTTGTTAATTGCAGTCACATCTATCATGCGTAGGAATATTTCAATGGGCAGAACAATTGCGTGCATAATTGAGTTTTGGGCAACCTGTTACTACAATCTTAGTTACACCCTACTGTTACCCTACAGAGTTCATTCCTATATCCTCCAAACAATTTCAGTGCATTGATTAATAAACCGTTACCCTAATCTCAAAAACTGCATTCATATCCCAGCATATTATAAAAACAAAAACTTGTCCTTTACAAGGAATGACCATTTTTCTATTGCGGTCCTTGCAATAAATGCAGTTAGTGCTCTTACACTGTACCTGCCTGTAGAAGCTACCCCACCCAATACGTATTTGGCTTGCTCTCCACACTGAAAATTTTACAGAGCGGTGTACTTAAACAAGAGTTTCATCGTTACAAACTACAAATATTAAACTAAGGTTGGCTGCTTCAAATAATGCAACCAGAAAGAAATACCCAACATGTTACGTCAGGAAATAGTTCTGGACCCATTAAACAAAAGAGCTACCTTACTACTAAGCTTACCATCAAATATCAAAATACTATACAATATTCATTTTCACTGTTCTTGTAGCAATATTCTAGCTTCTGTTTTCGTCTATGTTCTGCTCAATAAGGATTTCTTTTCTGTTCTTGAAATTTACTATCAACTTAAATATGTCGGGACTATGTTGTATCTAGTACTAAACGAATCAAACTGAATCCATACACATATCCATCTAAATAACAGTATTTGGGACTACTGAAACAGGTTGCATGCATGGGCTTCAACGTCATCATGTCGAGATATCTCGTGATGTCAACGGAACGATTTGGTAATATCAAACATACCTATAAAAAATGAAAAACTTTAGATGAGTCATCGGCATAAACTAGACGATGGGAATTCTGATAATCGACTGACGATAACAATGGTGATGATCATCATTATCATGATAGCAATGGCGGAGGCGACAATGAAGACAACGGTGACACAACGATAATGATCGATGGCGACTGATGATTACTGATGATAAAGGTAATTGACGGAAGATGATAATGACCACGGCGGCGGTGGCCAAGATGATGATGAGAAGCAAAAGGATGACGGCAAGGAGGAGGAAGAGGAGGCGGAAGAAGATGGGGAAAAGGAGAAAAAGGAGTAAGAAGAAGAGAAAGAAAAAAAGAAGAACAAAGAGGAAAAAGAAGAGGAGGAAGGAGGAAAAAAAGGAAGATACTGCTGTTAACGTGCTGATGATGGCAATGATGACAACGATGCATATCAAAAAAAACGATGAGAATGATTTTTCAGATGACAACGACAATAAGTACAAAGTTGACGTGGCTTATGCTTAGAAGGAGAATAAGGGAGACGAAGAAAGACGTCGACAATAATCGTTATAATGATAGTAAGAGGGACAACAAGGAGATACAGCCAGCGACACTTGTCAGTTAAAATAAGAACAAATTCAATCGCGATTAGCACACCTTGGTGTTGTTATCAGCTTCTGAGATTTTGATGGAGGAATGTACGCCGTGTAAGGATCAAACCCACCAATAAATCCAACTGTTAAGAAAGAAAAAAAACCCCAAGGAACTCAGCTCAATTTTGTCAAAATGAACACGAGGTGTAAGATAGTACTGCAAGACATAAATAACTTAAATACCCTAACAAAACTATTGATTGAAACGAAGTGGAATTTTTCTAACGTTCGAACCCCAAATGACCAACAGTTAAGGACGGGAAGGTCGCAAAAATGGCCACTTTTCTGCGTCATTGCAGCAAATTTGAGCTGGACTGAAAGTAATCTTCTCATTGGTTTGTCCTTGATCCAACTGTGTGTGTTGTTCGATATCAAGTCATAATAGCCAAATTATGCTACTTAAATGAAGTATCTAGTACATTTATTTTGTCGAACCCAATCATTAACTAAGCACAGTGCAAAGCTGGTTGTATAGCTACTGGTGGTTAGCACTTACAACCGCACTGTTGATTGTCGTCTGTACATGTGACAGTATGACGTATTCCTCGAGGTTCTTTGCATGTTTTTCCTAATCCTAGTTCTCTTACTGCGTCATTTGCCTGTATGCTACTTTCACCCTCATTCTGTTGCATGGCAAAGAACTTTCGGATTTAAAATTCGCGTATGGAAAATTTGCGTCTCCAAAAGAGTAGGAAAGGTATAGATTTTATTTACTTCGCTTAAAGGGGGGCGGAGCGTTACTATTTTGTGTCCATAAGACCTCTGGTATTTGTAGAACAAACAAGAGGTAATCTAACCACGGTGGCATTTTTCAGAATTGCATGACAACTATGTTATATGACGTGTATACTTAAATTATAATTGGCGATGTATGTAAGAACAGTTTAACAACTTTCCAATTCTACTGCATACACAGATATCAAATAATGAATTCTAATCAAATAAAAAGGATAGGTAACAACAAATAGGGCAAAGTGGAGAATATCATGCATAAAAACTAAAAAACTTTGAGAAGCAGGACAGCCAACGAATATCAACGTAATTGAATTCGAAGCTATATAACTGTAAGGTACAGATGCATATTGATAATCGTAATGTATTGTAAGGTCACCTCCAAACTTGAACATAACAAAATTACTGTCAACGTGAGATCATAGAGTCAATTGTTCGATACGCTTTACGCAAGGAAGCTTCATTGGTAGGCAGGCTAAAATACGAAATCACTTTGATATACGTCCTTTCAAGTTCTTCCACCACCCCTGAATGAAGGACCCTATGGACATATCTACAGATACTTCTCACTCATTAGCCTGGTCTGCAATAGTTCATATAAAGACAAAAACTACATGGCTTTCTTAACAACACTTGAAAGAGTATAAATCTGACGAAAAGTGGCGCGTATCTTTCTCAAACTAATGTCTTGACAACCTACCTTAAAAGATAGGCAATAAAAAGTGTGCAGAATACATTCTTCTTTCGATGATGGCAATAATAAGGATAAGTACATAAGTTTAAACTTTACATATTGTCATAGTCTCGTAGACAATTTGCACCTCAACGCCAGCAAAGCTTGTCGGGATAAGGATAAACAATCCCATAATTCTCGGTGGAGTACTTACATTCGTCATCGTCATATTCTTTATATCTTCTTAAAAACCATGTTGATAATCCAAAGGTTATTGCCTGCAACACATATGTCATTAATCAACTTGTGGTTACACCATACAGTAAGGTCATAAGGAACAGTAGAAAATTATCAATGAGATCAAGGGCGGAAATAAATGAATGCAACATCAATTTGAAAAGAAAGTGGGCGATGAAGGAATTAAAAATATCTACGGGACATTTTTATCACTACACGAAGACGACAAATCCTTGCCCACAATAGCAGAAACCCTGTGTTGGCAGCAAGACTAATCTTAAAGCGATCTTAAGGCTAGATTTGTGGGTTGCTTGTATAGGAAAAACAAGAAAAGCTGGTTAAGATTGCTAACCAATGAGTTACGTCTTATCATAGGCAGAAATCGGACTGAGCGGCGGCCAAACGATTCAGAATTAAGAAACACGATCTAACGTGAAAGAAAGTCAGGATTGAGAACACGAGATATGGGTTTTAAGAACATGAATGACTTTTCAGTGGGCAAGACTTGAAACTACAAGAAAGACCACCTTTGTTCTAGTCGATGATGGTCATGGGCGTTTTTTGAGTGATAGATTTTTCCTGGGGAATGATTCCACTTTTGCCCCTCTTACTGAGTTGATTGATCAATCCTTAGTGCATCTCACCACTGGATTTGTCATGACGTCGCTTCCATTGCATGGTTCGATAAATGTAACAACGGACATTTCTCGAGTGAGCTTTCTCCTGTGCCTGAACTCAAAATTTGTCCAACTTCCCTCCTATCAAAATGACTTTGTCTACTCTTGTTGAACAGCTTTTCTACTTGAACTTCAAAACGGTCGTTGTCGTTGCCTGCTTATCGTTGTCTAGTCTTGTCGATTTAGGACAAATTTGAAATGGATGTGCGTGAAACGTATTGCTTTGTCTAAAGTCTTCGTTATTCCCGGTTAATTATTCCCGTTTAATACGTTTTTCTTTTATTTCAACGAGTGACGATTTTAGGATCTGTAAAGGTGGATCTTACCGTTTTTCCAAAATACCAGAATTAGCTTGATAACAATGTTGCCCGCGAACACATTCAATTATGACAAACAATTCCTCTAAGATATGATCTCCATTAATCATTATTTGTCTTCTTAATTACTCTTTGTGTTTAATTAGGGTGTTTTTCTTATCTTTGTAGCTCTTGACCTATTAGTGAACATTTGATCTTACGATGAATGACCCACAATTTAAAAACATAAACATAAACTTAAGATCTCGTTTTCACATCGGGATTCTGCAGAAAAACATATTAGATAACAAAGATATCATGACCAAACTTTTTCCATTATTTTAAACGCCAGGGCTTTTGAACAATATTTTTAGTATCTAACAACCACTTCTCCATCAAGTAGTTTCATAGTCGCTACGAGGCTCAGAAACCCAGAGAAAGGTCGTTGTGAATGATAGAAAGACGAGCTAAAATTAAAATCTTGATCATGGTCATTAATTTGTTTGCCGTTTATGTTCAATCTATGCTTCCCAACACAAAACTCAAAGCAAAATGAGAAAAATGTTAAATTTACTCACACTTAATAAAAATTGTACTGTAGCCTGAATGACCTCCACGTGCTGTCAAAAAAGGAACAAAGAATATTGACTTCATAAAAATATAAGCAAAGATTGCACGGACCATTATATTAGAACTATGACATGGTATAAGTATATTGAGTTCTTTTCAGGGCACGTCATATGTCTGAATGGGAAAAGAAACAACTGAGCGTGAAATAAAACATTAATTGTACACTCCTCTAAAAATAAGGTTCTCCTTAATTCTTGCATTTACAAGTTATTACATTTATGCATTCACATATATTACTCAACGATGATGCATACCCACAATGCCTGCGTTAAAAGGCAACAGACCGGGATCGAATCAGCAATCCTCAGACTCGAGTGCCGACACTCAAACCGTTGCGCCATCCCGACGCAGTTTTGGTGCCGGACTTTTTGCGCACTTGACGTCACGAGTCGGACCCAAACATACCTTATTACACGAAATTAAAGCGATAC
This sequence comes from Chironex yamaguchii, assembly GCA_024741275.1. NCBI lineage: Eukaryota > Metazoa > Cnidaria > Cubozoa > Chirodropida > Chirodropidae > Chironex > Chironex yamaguchii. Next base: position 8,416 of record JANTCA010091152.1, read on the forward strand.
ATTAATTAGCACGATTTTGTCTTCATCAACATTAATTTATTTCGCGTTAATTTTTGTACCGCGTTAATTGTTAGAACGTTAGTTTCAACACTTCAATAAAAGAAAATCCCGAAGACTTGGCTTTAATGTTGACGTTACAAAGAAGCATAAAAAGGTATAAAAATTACCAACATCAAATATCAAGTATAGAATTTCCTGAGAAAGAAAATCATATGTACAATGTGATTAATGTTCTTTGTCCACATCAGTCACACCCAATTCCTGCAAAAATTTTTTGGACTCGTCCAAATATATAGTTACTATTTCCAGCTTCTATCTAAGCACTGACATTTTCTCTTCGTAGTCCCACACCACTGACATATCTATTACTATTTCTAATCCTCCTTGCACTAACTTCAAAAGTCCTGAAGGCATTTCTGTGATAAAGTCTGGATTCTGAGCAACCGGAATTGCTGAAGTAGTTCAAAGAGCCCATCAAAAAGACATTGCCTCACTTGACCATTTTTCATAGAACTCAATGTGCAAGTTTGTTTGTTGGAAAAAAGTCTGTTCGTTGTACACCTGCTTCTTTTCCTTTCTGATACATAGATGAAGTATGACACAAATTTCATCCGTGTTAAATAATGTTCATGAAACGTTGTTTTTTAGTCAATTCGCGTTAATCTGGTCCGTGTAAATTTCATGCTTGCTATTTGCTGTATGGCATTAATTTCGTGTAATAAGGTAATTGCATCAACTGCATTAACTAACATTAAAGAATTTCGCAAATATTATAACTCTAACGCAATGATAAAAAACACTCGCTTCCTTTTCAAGGCTCAACCTCAGCTGCAATATACTATTAAACTTCTGTTCTTTTAAGGTTGATGACCGGCTGAGCTTAATATTCGGGAATACTGTCAAAAAGCAGCGCAAATGAAGACAAGTTAGACAATCACAGGTAAAACATAGCGGTATGTCTTGATGTTCTTAAAATCGACAAAATTAATACAAGATTGCGGCAACTTTGAAATATTACCTCCTTTCTGCAGTGTTTACAAACTATCCTAGTATTACACAAGAAAAAGTAATGAAAATAAAGCTTGTAATAAAACTTACTTCAAATTTCACTGCACAGCCTTCTACCCTACGAAGGCGTGACGCTTCGTCTGATCGATGCTTGCATCCCAAACCATGAAATTTAAACCAGCTCTGTTGACCTTGTTTCAGACTTAACCAGTCATTTTCCTATAACACAAAAAACAAAATAAAATCACCTGCAAATATTGAGGACTCTTTGGGTGTCAATATACTTCGGCAAAACCATAAGAAGACTGAGTGTAATCGTCTAATAAACAGTAGGAAATGCGTAAGAAATGATTATTGTGACAAACAACAAATTTTCAAAAATAGAAATGAACAACGTAAACCTCCAGAGCGGGGATTTAGTTTATTATTAGTCAAAAATCTAGTGAATGAAGCTGTCGAATAACACACGATTCTTACTCATTCAAGTCTGGAAGCAATAGCTTGGTAAACCATTCTTCTATTCGCTCTCTACAATTCAGTAAAACCCCTTACCCAAATCTATGACATTCTTTGGAGTAATGCTACACTGCCAAACTAATAGTGAAATATGCATGTATTTATGTCCAAGATATTCAACTGAATAAGATACACAATTTCTACAAATAAGAAAAAATAATTAGGGGTTGCAGCTGCGTGATTATATTTTTAACTGACTTTTGCCTTGTTTTAATGTTTTGAGGGATATCAGGTCCTAAATTTCTGAGGAAAAAATGCACTAACTTCCCTCTTAGCGAGTCAGAGAGCTCTCAGAATGCAGACAAGTGACGAGTAAAACAATTGTAAATGAATACTTGGTTGGCTTTTGAATCAAATGATTACGACTTCAATTTCCCTAGCCTGCATTATTAATGTAGCTATTGTCAAAATCTCCACCAATGAGTAATATATATTACATATATCTTGCATTATCACTGAACTTAATCACCTCAAACCTTTCGATGGCGTATTGCGACAGATCTTAGCTTAAGGATTATTCATATTTTATGATAACTTTTACAGCCTTTCTTCTTTGAAGTATCATTATCGTCATCTTGGTTATTATTGTTGTTCAGATATTGATGAATTGTTACTGGTATCATAAAATCAATTAACGACTTGGAATAACCAATACATAGCAATGTCATCATTATGATAATATTTGTATTAAACAACACATACTTACATGTGACAAACTCATAACGTTTAAATACAGTAGAATCACTAGCAGGTTAAATCCAAGCCATACTATTGTCCAAACAAGATACTAAAAGAACAGAAATGAATACCATAAATGATAGGATCAGCGTATAAAATAGACAACTAGAAGAGAGCGCAAACCTCTGCCAAGCCAGTATTTTTACTCAAACAACAGAGGTTTCCCACGATGATATCCCTTGCTAGTCACTATCATGAAGATATCATTACTAAATATGCTAAGTGGGTTATCCGTCACTAGCACTATGAAGGTTTTATTACCGAAAAAGTGATCTAGAATGCAGGATTTCATTCGGATCATCCCCGTTGGACGCTTCCTGAAAATATCGTTAAAATCCATCGGTAAGTTTTTGAGTTATCTTGCTAACGAACAGATAGACAGACAGACAGATAAACTGAGAGACAGGCAACCAGGCATACTGACAAACAAACCCCGACGGAGCATGACCTCCTGGCGGAAGTAATTAGAGACAAAACAAAGGATATAACAAAAGAAGAGAATGGAGAACAAGTCAAACTAGTTTAATTCTTAGCACAAATATGAGATAAGCATATACTACTCTCAACAAAGTAAATTATAAGGTAAGAGGCAGACAGACATTAAATGCACGCGTAATTGCCACAAAAATGTCAATTTTAAAGTAAATGCTTTTTAACTAAAACACCTTACAGTTCTGATAGACGACGCTAATTATACGTCTCTTCATTTCCAAAATTTCAGAGAAACGTCTACTTGTCGTTAATAATAACCAAATAGTCGAGCAAGGGTTGGCAAATTTCAATTTAGTATTTAAAATGACATTGCTGACAGTTCCAGAAGATGAGGCAGTAAGAAAGCAAGGAAGGTTGAAAAGTTTTACACTCAACGGCTCAGTAAAATTCACTTGATGTCTAGACATAATCGTCTTCTTCTTGCAAAAGGAATTTACGGATAATGTTGCTTGATAATTGCACGTGGAACATGTACAATTACTTTACCTGCCATACGCAGCAGTAAGGATAATATACAAGACGAAAATACCCATGTCTGTTCAACAAGGGATAGAATAATAAGCCCGTTTTCCAAGGGGCGAATCCATTGGTACGAAGAAAAAGCTTTGATTAAACGCAGGTTTGCTTTCCATTCATTGTTTTGCACCTCTTTTCAGCGTAAAAAAAAGCAGTTTGTTTAAAATCACTTTACTCCAACAAAAAAAGCCCGGCGATAGTGTTGAGACATAAACAATGAACTGCGCGTGCATATGCATAAATAAACTTGCTTTGCGCGAATAAATTAACGTAGTTGGAAAACGAGCTTAACGAGATGGTTCCATACAACATCCCATTACACACTACACTGCTCCATATCATACTAGAAAAACTTAACATACCATACTCCAAGGTAAGGGGAAGGAGCTGTCAGAATAAATCTAAGATTTCTTTACCATAGTTGACATAATTAGTTACCAGAGTTCTATACTAATCATATTCGTTAATATTCGTATTTCACTGTAAACCTTTTATATCCCAAGGAGACTTAATATTTTAAATCTACGATTTTGCTCCAATATAGTTTAGCAAAATGACAATTGTTGAAACCCTGACCAATGTTATTTTGCAGAACATATTTTTCTTCACATTCTTTTCCACATAAGCAGTCAAACTCCTTACCGCTAGTAAATATCGAAGTTTCAACTGTTCCACACCATATATACCAAAGATCAAAAAGGCAAAATCAATAAATCCCGCCGCAATCATCAACCACATAAAACCAAGGAAATCGAAGACCAGTCTTTCCAACACCATCAACTAAAATGAAAGAAAGAAATCAAATTGAAATACGTATATACATATACTTTTTAACGACTCGAATAATTGTTCTTCAGAAAACCCATATACTTACACACATACATGTAGTTAGACAGACAGACAGACAGACAGATAGATAGACAGATAGACAGACAGACAGACAGATAGAGAGAGAGAGAGAGAGAGATAGACAGACAGACAGAGAGAGAGAGAGAGAGAGAGAGAGAGAGAGTGAGTGAGAGAGAGAGAGATAGATAGATAATTTTTTGAATATGAAACTTTGAAAAACTTTTATATGAAACTTTTAAAAAACTAGGTTTGCCACACAAAGGATGTTCCTGGGAGTTGTTTACAAGGAGGAAAATTCTGGTGAGCGAAACAAAACAGTAAAGTCACGGTCGGCGAGTATCTAAATTTTGGCAATGACGTCGCGATCAATTGCAAAACAAAATTTCTGCAGAGGTATCGAAACCGAAAATTAAAATTCCGATGCAGAAAAGGACATAAAAGTTGAACCGTTTAGAAGCCAAGAATCGACGTGGTAAGAAGAGCAATTTAAATTGTTTAAAACTTTAACATAGATTTGCAGTTTGCTGGCGACATACTGATTGTTGGCTTCAAAGGTAAAAAGTGCAGCAATGATATAATGACACAGAAGTAGTGTTATAAAATATCAAGCTTGTATTGCCAACTTTTTCCAAAAGAATGAATTGCAGTGCTTAAATGAACGTCTTCATTGCCTATTATCATTTCTTAATACCTGAATATGAATATGACAGCGTAAAATTTACTTTGTTGTCGCTGGAGAATAGTTTTACAAATGTTAGATTAACTTCGGCTCATTTGAACACTCCAGAATTCGAATGTTACTTCAGATCACTTTCATATTCG
>JANTCA010091153.1:8752-34408 GCA_024741275.1 Chironex yamaguchii
TTACAATTTAAAGGAGACAGGAACATCCTGACACTTACAATTTAAAGGAGGCAGGGATATCCTGACACTTACAATTTAAAGGAGGCAGGAACATCCTGACACTTACAAATTAAAGTAGACAGAAACATCCTGACACTTACAATTTAAAGGTGACAAGTAATGAGTCATAACCAATGATCCATCACTTGCTACATGATTCTCCTGCAACTTAGAGGCTCAGTATCTGAATTTTGTTTATTGATTATGTTTATATATTGTGATCGATAAGTGTTCAAAAATGAAAAAAAAGTCGATGAACAATCTGTGACAGAGATCAAGGCCGCATGCATAAATCAGGAATTGAAAAGAGAAGGCTAAAGGAAGCCGAGAATGAAATGTTGAATGAACACTGGAAAACAATGGCATTACTTAAATCCGATACGAGCAACGTTAATAGAGAACAGGAGCCCACAGTAGAAAGAATTGAATTGAGCGTTCGTTTTCAAAGTTGAAATTCATATTGAATTACTTGAAAAATTCGATGGGGCAGGAGAAGTTGGCGTCTTTGGCCGGTCTAGCAATAGAAAGTCAGTTGTTAAGGAGCATTGATTTCTCCTCCGTAATTGCAACTTTCGCAAAAGACAAAGCAAGAGCCAAATGCTTTTGAATTAGAAGTGAATCTTTTCTTATAATGACTTATTTTATCATAATTTTATGTTTTGTAAATAGGTGTTTCGTAGAGAGAACATTTCTATGTTGAAATATATTGTTTTCGACAGAAAATTCTGCTAACAGATAATGCCACAGCTCTATAGAAATTAGAGGGAAGTGTTTGCGCTTGCCCTAATTTTACATAGGGGAAATTTATTTTATACTTTCGTGATTTAAAGTGCGAATCTTTTTGTAGTATGAATCTGTGAAAAGTGGTACAGAACTATTTTCATTGGAGAAATGCGGGTGTTTGGAATAACGAGTCACCTCTTGACTTAGGTAACCAAAACCAGTTCCATCTATTCACTGAATAGTGGGCGATCCGTGAGAAATGGTCCTCCATTGGTTGCAGTAATTGGCAAGAGTTTTAGGTGTTCCAGCAACGTTGTGTCACACTGTCTTCTGCTTATTTGGAATGGAATCTTAATGACTTAATGTTGAAATGTCTTTGGACGTCATTCTTGTCACACGCACGACATTTGCAAGATGTGACTCATCCATTGTCACCTTCTACTTCACCTCGGGACCAGGTTTGATCCATCCCACATCTTCTCCGGACATCCACCTTGGTGACCCTGTTAGTTTACGTAAACCGGGCTATTCATCGAGTCGTGCCTGTAAAGATGAGTACATCCCATTGTCGAGCTTTAAAAAAGTATAATAACTTTATATTACAATAAAAATCGGTGTTAAAAGCTTTACCCTTTTCGTTAGAACTAAGGCTTATTCTGTCCATTGTAATATATGACATTGTTGCTTTGGCTGAACAATTCTGTGGCTTAATATTGTCCGTTCCCTGTACAGCTATGCAGGAGAGAAACACATACGCTGTCAGTGTGTGGCGTCGCGTGAAGGCTAAACTTGAGGGTCGTGATGTTGATGCCAATCGTCGCTTGACAATCGCAGAGCAGGTAAAATTACTGTCGTTTTTGTAATGATAGAAGATGAAGTGAAACCATGCCTGTAAATATATACAGATGAAAACTCTTTGAGTACTGTTTAACATGTTTTACGCTGTCTTTTGCGTCCGGATTTTAAAAGAGGAACAGCTAGTGGGCGCAAATTGTAGTTTACTGAAAGCGTTATGTGCAGGAATGGACCAGAATGGATGGTCCTGGTATACTTTGATGTTCCACTTGGTAGTAGAGTAGTATAGTGTCCTATATCGAATGTAGTAAGAAACATGCTATTTTACTGACTTTTATTGTCAATTTGAAATGTCTTTGTGCAAATGGTATTATGGAACAAGAGTCTCTCTGATATAGTAGGTAAGACAGTGATCATGTAAGCCAGTAGTTGCTAGTTCGCTTCACCACAAACTAAAAAAATACCAATGGATCCCACTCACTTTCTAGAAAGTTCCCATCTCCTGCAATGGTAAAAACCTACGTTTGATAGTAAGTATGCTAAAACAAAAATGAAAAAAGAAGAAATTTACACAGTAATTTTATGTCTGAGGTTTGTTTTATTTCAATGATTCCTCTTCTGAATCACGTAAATTTGACATCCTTGCAGTCGGTTTTACTAAGGGCGTGGGTTGGGGTGGGGTGGGTTTGGTAGAGATAATCAAAAAAAAGGATGACACAAGAAAAGAAACAAAAGTTAATAAAGAAGAAAATAAGAAGAGAAAATTAACGCATTTTACTCTCACAAATTTAACGATAGATGACATTGTGCAAAACTGGTCATGACAGTAAAACAAGAACGGACATGACATAGCAATATTTTGAACTCATTGCAGTATAATGCAACTTATCTTTACCTAACATTCTGAATATATAACGACATGGTTGTATCATTGCAGGTGGATTACATCATCAGCGATGCTACAAACATCGACTACCTCTGCCAGCTTTATGAGGGTTGGACACCTTGGGTATAAGTTTTGAAAGTGAAGATCTGGTCAGTCTGCTTTCAAGCGAATGTGAGGCGTTAAAGCCTTATTGCAGTTTGCATCACTTTGTGATTTGGTCACCATCACCGTGTCGACATCTTGGCCTCTTGGTCGTGCATTTCTGCACTGCGTCAAGTGGCAACATCTCGCTTTGGATTGAAATTAGTTGGTGATGGAATGGTCAGTCACTATCACACTATTAGTCTCTTAAATGAGGGCCGAAAGTGCGGGCATCTCTTCATCATCCTTTGTGGTGGTAGAAGGTGTCATCTCCTCCCTCGTGTGTGACTAATAGTTTAATTGATTCTCTGAAACGAAGTACTTGGTGGCAAGTTAACTATAATGGCAGTGGCTTATAAGCATCTCCCAAGTCCATCTTCTGTTGGTGATAGCATCAGCTGCTATCGCAGAGATATAGCTGCTAAATTTATCCTTTCTTGTCATTGATGTAAAGTTATGAGCGTTCTTCTGGAAGATGTCTGGAGTAGCATTAATTTGTATGACCTACCGTGGTATCTCAGCCGACTAGCACGCCCAGATATGCTACAGGATTAATCGGTAGGTGTATATGGTGCCTGGTGTATTTTCAAGCTTATAGGAAAGAAAGTTGGAAAGTACCCTTTTGTAGGTTTAATACTTTTGCCAGGTCAGATTATAATATTCATTCTGAATGGAAATCAAGAAGAATGAACTGGTAGGCAATTAGTTGGCTTGCTAGTGAATGTTTGAAAGCAGTCATTTTTTTGCTGCGCTTAGCATTAGCAGTCTGTCCTATTTGGACGAAACATTTCGTCGTAATTTCGCTGTTTGACGGTTTGCCTATTCAGTTCGCAAGAATGGATCTCTGGTACAAGTTTTGATGGCATTATTCATTTTCGGCAATTTCATGAATATTTAGCGTGGCTATGGAGAGTTTCTCCGTAACTGGAAATGATTGGTAAAGTTTCGTGCTGATCTAATCTTTTCTGTGGTATAAGAGTTGAATAAATTGGTTGCAGCGTGTAAGATATGTACTTCTCATTCGAAGTTGAATTTGTGAATCGCAGACAGTTCTGCTTGGTTAGCGAATTTGCTTTTGCTTAATTCACTTAAATACCGTTGTTGTATGTCCTCTTTGCATTTTGTAGTAAAAAACTGTTAACAGCTTTGAATGACTTGCTATTTCTTAAATTACACGGAAAAGTATTCAACAATTTGCTACTACTAAGGCCGTGACATGCTATGTTGATTAGTTGATGTAATTTCTAATCTGTTGTTGTTATTCAGTCAAGTTTTGCTGATATGGTCAGTGGATGGTCCAAATGATAATGGTTTAAGGACGTTTATTCCAGTTATTTCATGCCCAGTTATTTTCTGCTTTACAAAACGCAGTTCCAGTTAACAGAGTACATTATGTCCTTTAGAAATTAAAACCTAGTTTTGTCAAAAGAAAAGATTTATTTTTGCTTTTACAGCATCAGAGAGTAGAAAACTGAGTCAAGATTAATGCTGTTCTTTGCAATTCTTACTTATTTTCTTTTCCTCCCCAAGACAAGGGACCGAGCACGATTCGCGTGTTTGCTGTGGTACTTTAGATTGTTTGTGTTCTTATCAATTAAACTATTGCTTATTTTCTCTTTGCATGATACATCCCTAAATCCTTTGGTGTCCATGAAAACGTTTTAAACTAGAAGCGCTCCGAGAGGGCAAACCTCCACCAAGGCACTATGAATATTGAAATGACTTGTACTTATAGGCGTCACGTTAACAGGGATTGAACGCAACAATGATTTCCTCGCTAGTTGTGGTTTCGTGGAATGGCCATTTCCAAATATGGACTGGAGTAATAGGCGACTTTGTGACTGCGTTATCCTAATAAGGATTTCATCCCTAGTTTTGATTTTACGAAGATATCATCACCAATTATTATCATCATTTTCAAATTGCTGCAGAATCCTGGGCTTTTTCAGGTTACCAATCATAGAACGATACGTTTATAGCTTTTGCAAAGTAACCAATCAACCAATAAACAGTAAAAAATAGTTTCGTCCTTGCGCTCGCCTTGTTCATTTTGTTTAGCGCTTTTTCCTACTTTAAAAATAAGTATTCTTGACTCGGATTTTCTACAAGTGCTCTTAGATGTTTGGCATGACAATGTACGTCTAAAAAGTAAATGATGCCCCTTGTTACCATTCTATTATTGCAGACATTTGTAGCGAGTTACCCCCTGTGTCGACGCAGAGATGAACGGTATTGCCTTGGCATTTTACTTTGTGCAGTGAAGCAGTATTGACCAGGTTACACTTGTTCATTGTAGGCTTTGGGTTTTTTTATGATTTTGATAAATGTTGTCAGATTGATCACCTCAGTAAAGCTTGACGAATCTCGTGGATAATCCTGGAGTACATGTGGAGGAACAAAAAAAATGCACCTTGTTTAATGTATTGTTTTGGTACGCCCTGTGCCTTGTTCTCGGTAATATCTGTGTCGTTGTGAGTGAGTTTTAAACCTCCTAGGATAGAAAAAAGTGTTCGCCATACGTTGTAGCACGTCTAGTAGCTGTAGTCCGTAAAATATTTGCGTTGTATGTCAGTTCACTTTGCCAGTAAATGCAGCTATATAGAACTTTTTATGACACATGGAAGACCATATAGGCACGAAGTATGTACTTGTTCTAGTTAAGTGTCCTGCCTTGAGATATTCGTTGGTATTTTGCAGGAAAATGGTGCTGTTTTTGTGTTGATCGCTTTTGTAGGACTAAAACACTCTAGCTTCCTGTTCCCCTATTACACGTGTCCTCTTATTAACCGAGGATAGTTAAGACAGGTTTGGATTAATTGTGTTACATAGTTTATCAGCTTTGTTCGAGATTTGAAACTATCATTTAATAGAGCCATTTGAGTGAATGAGCAATCGTCTTGTGGATTGTTGCATTATGAATGAAAGTAAGCTAGTTGTTGTATTTTGTGACGCCATGGTAGGAAAACAAGTGTTGTAGTAGTAGTAATGTTATATGGTCAAGTATTCTTACCGCCGTTGATCTTTCCACAGCCAACGTTTCCGCATTAATTTGGTTTAAAACAGTGTCTGTTTCATTGGTAAGAGTGGCCGTGATAGCTTGGTGCGCTGTGAAAATAACAGCATTGCATTGTTGATGGATATCTAATTCATCCTCATTTGGCCGTTGTTGTTAAGTAATAAACCATAAATTAGGTTCTGTTTAATCGAGTACGTACTTTTTATCTTTTTGTCAAGTCGCGTCGACAAGCGGTGGAGGACATACTTCTTGAAACATTGATTATTGCAATCATCATTGAAAGCGTTTATCCTCAGATACCACTTTATATAACACAACATTAAGTTTACCTAGAATCTACCGCGTATTTAGTTTGTGACAACTGTAGGTTACTCCATATTTTTATGATTTGTTGTTGAATTCAAACAACAAGAAGGTAAGGAAAGCCAAGAAACGATACAATTTATTCAATATTATACGATGTAATAAAATTAGCTATGGTGGTAAGTTCAATTTGCAGGTAAAACATAGCCCCTCTTAACTAGATGATTGCAACAAAATCACTTATGAATTGTTTTCTTTGTCAAGGAAACTCCTGACTTAGAAAATATTTTAGATTGACGTTGTTGTTGGATCGAAATTCGGCATCTTGTATTAACAGCAGTTAATTATGTTATCCGGTGTGATTTTGTCGTGTTATGGTATTAGAATATTGTATCTTTGCTGCACTGCAATTACAGTGTTTCTCAAGAAAAGCTATTGTTGAGAGCATATTGTATACTTATACAAAATCATTGTTATACAAAATCATTGTTTTAATACGTCGTTTCCTTTATCAGTTCTGTAAAGCGTTTTGTGGATTGTCTTTTGAGTGCGTAATAGGAGTAATGATATAAATTTTGTTTTGGACATGATACTTGTCCTTCGAAAATGAGATTAGACGGGCGCTTATGGTGGTCGTTGAAGTTCTTTGCCCGTATTAATTAGAGCGCAAATATCACTTTGACAAAAGACGTTTACCTCATAAGACAGAAAAAGTGAAGCAAGGTCTCAAAACCATAATGATTAATTCCAATGTTTTCAAGTGATCAATGCATTAAAACACTTTTACATCCTGTTTTCCTTTTTCCTGAGTTCCTGCGGCATAAGTTGTTTCATATGAAGAAGGATATGGAACATTAGGATTTTAAATTGGAACATGTTGAATTGGTTCCATTTTTTGCCCGCTGAAGCCTTATGAATTCTCATGCACTAGCTTTTCCTGTAATCTTGTTGTATTTCTGAAGTATTATTGCAAGTTTGAAGTAACGAAAAGAAACGACTACTGTGTTTCAAGTCATGTTGCTATTTTTTTATCTTCCTGTTTGTCGCTACTCTCTTTGTCCCTCTAAGTACGATAGGAAATTTCTAGCATATGAATTGTCAACAGCAAGAACGAATAAACGCAAATCAGCAAAGCATTTTCCTAATTTCTTTATCTGTGTATCAGCCGTCAGGTTTTGTATTAGCAGACGTATTTTTTCTTTGAGTATGATTTGTCTTAAACTTATTATTTCACTCTGAATTAGAGATGGACAAAGTCAATAAAAAATTAAGGATATGGTATACCATCCTTTTCCCTACTCTCTTTGTCCCTCTAAGTACGATAGGAAATTTCAAGTTAACTCATTGCTTTAGAATGCATGCCTTGAATGAAGACACGTAGCATGCAATGGAAGTGTCAAGATCACTTGGCAGGAGTAACAATGTGTAATGGTCGAATTCAGACATGTCATACTGAAAGTGGCTTAACCCAGCGTTCCAGAAGTCCACTTATCAAACACTTCAAAGGATTGTATCATACTTATGTATTCAGAATAGATCAATATACCTGATTCCATAGACTTTGTTATCATAAATCCGACAGTCCCAGAATCATAACATTCCATCTTTCATCGGTCTACAATTCACTGATATATACTACAAATTATACCTGTAATGAAACCGATAAGTAAACTCAAAAGAAGGAGACAGAAAGACAGGGCCCAACAGACAGACATCTATTTTTCTTGATATATAAGAACTACTACAGTAATTCAAATGAGGACGTCTGGGAATAACGTGTTGAGAAAAATATGTAAAGTACTATCAACACGTATTATCAAACACTTTCTTGGCGGTGTGTGGAGGGGGAGGCGAAACACGTAGATATTGTGAAACATGCACGTGTAAACAATGTGGAATGCCTGAACATAATGGTTGAAAACCTTGTGATAGTAAATTTTCATTGGATGTTCTTGGAGCAATGCATTTGGATCATCGTATATATGCTTGAGTTTATTACTACAAAGTGGCTTTCATTAATTTGAGAGGAAATTTTAAGATACGTGAGTGGTAGTACAAATATTTGACAAACGTAGTTTTAATTTTTTAAGATACTATTGTGGACGCTACATTTGTAATCGCAATAAAGAATAAGAACAACTTAAAACAAAATGAACAGCAACAAATAGATGCATAAACGGAGAGCGTATGGATTATCATTAGCAAGAACGAATCAACGCAAATCAGCAAAGAATTTCTTAAATTTCTTTATCTGTGTATCAGCCGTCAGGTTTTGTATTAGCAGACGTATTTTTTCTTTGAGTATGATTTGTCTTATTCTGTCACTCTGAATTAGAGATGGACAAAGTGGATAAAAGTTATGGGTATGTGTATTGATTTCTGAATTTTTTTTATCCCCAAAAATACGTGAAATTGAAAAGGTCATATAAATTTGATATGACACTTCTTGCTTTTCCAGAAAGGTTTGTAATAAAACTGGATGATGTGATTCATTGTTCAAATACTGGTCAGTATGAGTTGGCTTTCTGTAGATGGTGAAAGAAATACTGCAATCTGGTTTCCTTTTGACTAGGACATCAAGGAAGGGTATTTGCTTTTCCTTCTCTGTCTCCATAGTGAATTTGATATTTTGATGCAGGTTGTTGATATGTTCAAAGAACCCATATAGATGATCGTTCTTGATGATGGCGAAGACATCCACATACCTTTCCCAAACAGATGGTGCTTGATCAGCAGTTGAAAGTGCAGTGGTTTCAAAGGCCTGCATGAATATTTCAACAATCACAGAGGATGTAGGAGCGCCCTTTGGTACACCGTTTGTTTGAGTGTATATGTCATTGTTAAACAGGAAACATGTGTTGGTAAGGAGTACTTTCAATAGGTCCAGAATATCTGAGGGCTTCAGTGTAGTTCTTGATGGTAAAGAATCATCGTGATGAAGTAGGTCTTCAACAATGCAGCATCATTGATTGGTATGTTTGTGTAGAGGGACGTGACATCAAAGGAGACCATGATTTCATCTGTTTGGACGTTGTTTGATAAAGTCTGCAAAGTTGACTGTGTTACTGCAATGATGTGACCTCATCTTTGTGTAGGGACTCGGGAGATGAGCTATGTGACGTGAGAGTGAATGGAGTGGGCTTCCAGAGTAAGCTACGATGGGGCGAATTGGTACATCCGGTTTGTGTACTTTTGGTAGTCCATACAACTGTGGTAGAGGTGAATCTTGGGCTTTATTCGGTGGCAGAGGTAGTTATCAAGGATGTCCTCCTTCTGCAAGGCAAGAAGTATTCTGCTCACTCTGGTCTTCACAGCATTCATTGGGTTACGATTAACTCTGGTGTAGGGTCCACTGCTAAGGTGAACATAGCACTTTTGAATGTAGGCAATTTTATTGAGAATGACAGTTGAACGTAATTTGTCAGCTGGTAGGACGCAGATTGATTTATCATCCTTTAGGGTCCTTATAGCACATCGTTCATCTCTTCTTAGGTTGTTTTTGGGTACCTTGGAAGATTGTGTGGTGAGACATGTCTTTGCTCGGACATGTCTTTGCTTCACACTTGGGCAGGTCTTTCAGACGAAAAAGCTTTTAAGTATGTTTTCAGCGCAATGTCGCAAATTTTCAAGGCGATTTTTTAAGTTTTGTAGCATAAAAACATTGTTCAAAAACTGTTACTGTTAAGCATTCGACAACGGACAAATACTTATGAAGCAATTTTGCTGACAGCATCAGATCGAAGGAATCATGAGACATTGCATATTGTAAGGAATAAAGTGTCCAGCGAAGCAAGGAGCATTTCAAGAAGAGTCTTCCCTTGCTAGAAGCTTTCTTCATTCTTTATTCCAAGTAACTTTTGTCACCTCCTCCAATAGTACAAGACATCTTGTGATGTTCAGAGGGTATATTTATTCAAAAAAAGTTTAATTTTCTGCAATCAAATAAAATATTTATGGACAAAAAGCCCAAAACTTAATAACAGAAGGGTAGGAATAACAATTATCTGGGAGGAAAAAAGGGAAAAATTAAAAAAGGATGGGGGCCTATTATTCGGTAATCAATAGAGGTCGTTTTCTGTAACATGTTAAAGACAATCTTAAGAATACAAAAGAGAGAACTTTAATGATAAAGTTAATAAAAATTTTCCTAAAATGTTAGTTTTGAACGTTTGAGATGAACCATGCTCCATAAATTTAAGGAAACATTTCTACAAATTTTTGTCAGAGACAAGACAAGCTTGTCAATAAGAATACTTGGATTTTTGTAGGCAGTTAAACTTAAGGCCTGTAGTGTTACATATTGTTCTCTTCTGTCCAGTTTGGATGTGTTTAAGAAGGAAATGCATTTTTACAGTAATTACGCCATTTATAATGGCATGTTGCACAGGACATACAAACTTGGCCTTACAGATATCATTAGTCTGATTCGTAGAACATTTCTCTTATCGTGGAAACTAATTTTGTCAGAAATGATGTCAATTTCCTTCTATTTTTGTTTAATATCTTGTTCAGCAAATTGCGCTCATGTGGGGATCAGTTTTTCTATCTCCAGCATTGTTAAAATTTTCAGGTCGTAAACATGACAACTATGTTTTTCTTCTGAAGGGGCGCCATTTCCGGGACCGGTCCTCCTGACAAAAAAACCCATGCCGCCACTGGTGACAACGGATCTTTTAGTCTAGTCTGTTATACATAATGCAAGTATTAGTTCTTTTATTTTTACCTTGGAAAGATATAGTAATAAAGTATTTTGAAACAACTCACCAACAGTGAAGTGATGAGCAGCACATGATACAAAACACCGGGAGTCTTATCCGTGTAATGTCTGCCACATATTTACAGTAGTCAGTAGTACTCACAAAGTAACAACACAAGCTTTTTGCAGAAGCGTCTGTTCGTTTTTTTGCTCGAGAGTTAATTGAACGGAATCTCCGATTATTTGTGTCATTGTCAATACGTATACAATACATTATGTCTACAGCACCCTACTCTACAGGTTACGCGCACAGATCACGGATTTACTTCAACTGTATTGCAAATACTTACGAACTTTGGGAGACACGCTTCCTCAACTATTTATACAGTTGTGACAAGCATGTAAACCTTCCAATCCAGTCAGAACCAGCAAAAGAAACAGTGCCTATAGTGTGGAAAAATTGGTCATAAATCAGAGAATTGTTACAATAGAGGAAAGTCACAATAAACATATTGCGAAGTGCATGGACATACCGAGTCAGCGTGTTTTAAGAAGAAGGCAACAGCTAATACTTCAGTTACTCCAAACTCGGAGTACACTTTCGCATTTTAAACAGCGAACCACATGAACAGTCACATACAGAATAAGATGATTGACTGTGGGAGCTACGTGTCACATCGTAAATGAATCAAAGTTCGTAAAATTCGACCCGTTATTCACAAAAGAAGAATATTACATGCTGTTTGCTGACGGAAAATGTTACAACAACTTGGCCACTCCTCCCTCCTCTTGTAAGCCATCCTCCTAAATGAGAACCCTTGGCATTTCTTCTTCTTGCTCTTGCTTAAAGAAGAATTTGTTGGCTGTGGGGTGCAAATACGCTGGCCAGTAACCACTTTGGAACCTTGGTACTGTCCTTCATCACTTGTGACTAGTGTTGCTGGAACGCCTCCAAAGCCAGTTGGAGGACGTCAATCGACCTTCGCCTTCTTTTGTCGCACCAGTCTTCAGGAGCTAAAAGGGCAGGTGAGCCCTCTGATGGACTATAACAACAGTCCCCACACGTCGTTTTGCCGGTTAGCCAAAGCTATTGTCCACGGTTACCCGTCATGGTGCTTTCATGACGACTTGGAGGTAGACGTGCGAGTCGAGTGTTGTGTGGAGACCAAAGAGTTGAGCCACTCTGAGGGTGCAGCTGCTCATACTCAGAGATACTACCCCTATACAGACACCCCTAACTAACCCAACTTGGCCACAGCAAGAGGCAAAGCAAGGTTTACAATTAGGACAGCACAGGTACAGCTCGTATAAATACCATATGTGATGCATTTCTTGCAGCAAGCTTTCCTACAAGCTTCTTCTCAGTAAGAGTAGCTACAGAGCGTGGCGCATCACTGACTTTTCACAAGGATTCAGCTGAACTTATCTCTAGCAGCAGTCTTTGATATACAAAAAACAAGGATAACTGTGCTTCCTAAACATACACAATAAACAAGAAACAGGTGCATACACTACACGTACACTGGAAGAATGACTCTCGGTCACATGAAGTATGAGGGCATAAAATAGCTACATGTTACATGAGGCATGAATGCTATGAAATTTACATGCTGTAACACATGCACAGTATGTGAACAGAGCAAGATGACCAGGCAGCCAATACCCCAGGATGACCCTCCAATATACACAACAAAGCCACTCCAGAGAGTTCATGCCGACTTGTGTGACTCAATTTCTACTACTATAAGAGGTCACAATTACACTATAAGCTTTGTGGATGAATACTCCAGCAAGGTTTTGACCTACTTTCTGCGCAACAAGAACAATGCTTCATACAGTCTGAAGCTTTTCTTGGCTGATACAGTACCTATTGTGCAAGTTCTGGAGATACACAGCGATGGCCAAGGAGAGCACATGGGGCAGGCTTTTGAGAACATTCTCCTGGACAGGGAAATAAAGCGCACTACTTCAAGCCCTTATTTGCTGTACCAAAACGGCAATGCAAACATTCCAAAAACCTATTGAAATTATGCAGTCCATTATACCATGTACTTGAGAAAAAGAAGATATCAGAGATGAACACAGTCTACTGCATACAAGCTTTTCATTTAGCAAAACCCAAACATGTCACATGTTTGGCAGCCCCAGAACCTATTACATGGAAGATGTGAAGCCACAGTTGGACAACCGTGGACAAGAGGGAATCCTTCTTGGTGTAAATCCTGGAAACAAAGAATATTTTGTTCCCAACAGCACTCACAAGGTCTTCACTACACATAATCTACAAGTAAATAACCAAGTCACAGAAGACCCATACACAGAACATTACAAAACAAGAAGACATCAAAACCGAGAATGTGGAAACTCCCATGCAATAAGAAGGTGACAAACCTGACATGCAAAGACCAAAGCATGAAATTAAAGCACCACAGTATCTAAAGCAGAACTATGACCTCACCTCTAGTGTTTACATACATCACACCTATGTAGTGGTACCTACAATACCAAACACATACTAAGAAGCAATACTTTCTGCACATTCTGACCTATGGAAGGCAGCCATGGATGCAGAATACTTGAGCCTGTAAACCAATGACACAAGAAAAATTGTGGAATTACCCACAGATCGAACAGAAACCAAAGGTCAGTGGGTATACACACTCAAATAGGGCATGGCTCCTGACAAAGTACAGTACAAGGCTCGATACATAGCATGCAGCTATTCACAGAAGGTGTGGATTATGAACCAATGTGGTTCACTTCAATATGAATGTTGCAGAAAGCTGCAAACAAAAATCTGTACATACATCAAATGGACACGAAGAACCCATAATTAAACACACCAATCGACAAGGATATCTGTGTATAACAACCCCCTCGATACGAGGTTGCCAATGCTAAAGCACAACAACTTACATGCAAACTACATAAGTATGTATATGGTCTAAAACAAAGTGGAAGAAACTGGCATATTACAATTTCAAGCTTTCTGAAATCCCAATGCTTGCAGTCAAACTATTTTAAATCTCATTAATTGTCTCTACAGCACCCCACACTACACTCTCCATGATCCTCCTCATCCTTTCGGGTGATGAGTATATCATCGATGTACGCAAACATCGAGTATGCATTGCACATGATTGTCCATCAATTTCTGAAACATCCCTGGACTCCATGAGAAAGAAAATGGAAGACGTGTAGGCAAATAAACCTTGGTGGATATTTACAGTTAAGTATTTGCATGACTCTGGATTGAGCTCCACCAGCAAATGTGCATTACTCAAGTCAATTTGTGATATTAGTATAACTTACATGAAATCTGTACTTGAAATGACACACCACAATTTTTTACGAGAAATTCCAAAGAGGTAGTCTCAATATGGCACTTATGAACGTTCCAAGGTCCTGGAATTTACTTATTTTATATCTGTAGAAAACTTACAGAATGTCAAGTTACGATGACAAAAAAAACATGCGTGATACTGACGTTTTTGCCTTTAATGCTTCTTGACCTGCCAATGTTTTACTTGATCATTTTCAGAATACCAAAACATGATTAAAAAATTTCTTGATCAAAATGAACTTCATGTTCTCAATACTTTATGATCCCATAGTTCAGGCTATGTGATTTTAAATTTGGCTTAAAAAGACTTTGTATACATAATTTCATATTAACTAATTGAACAACATGTTTCTACAGTGTGTGAAGAAATCCTTATTTAAAGACAAAATTTCACATTAAAAAACTTTCTCGTGTATATATCTGGCTACCCTGTACACTTAGTTTCAATTGCAACTGGCCACAGCACTTTACTTTAACTTTTCAAGTTTTGAGTTTTTATTTTACAATTCACACTCATCTATTGCAACAATAAGAGGGGCTGTGTCCTTTTCAAGCAGCATCTTGATGGTATCACAAGGTCACCTTACTCTTCATTTGGCCTTTTGTGTCCACAGGAGACGTTAACCCACAGATTCTTCAATCCAAGATAAATTACCTGTAAGTACCAGATTCTGTAGTAAAAATCATTGCTGACTTACTAAGAGTGATCTAAAAGTCTAATGTAAAATGTTGCTTATTACCAAGTTTGAATTTTAGAGATTGCCTAGGTCATGATATGTTAAATGCAATCATCTGTTGGAAATAATTGTCCAATTTGAGACAATTATCAGAGAAAATGGAACAAATACTAAGCTATTTTGAAAGACTTTACCTGAGTTATAAGCTTGTCTATTTTAGTATGAGTGCAATTGGTCAGATAACAAAGGATTGTGTATCTTGGATAGATAAAAATGACTTAAGATACATAATACTTATCTGGTAGGTAAAATGATAGGCTATATAATTAGGTCTACATAAATTCTGCTCCCAAACTGAATGTTTTTACTAAGATTTATGGCACACATTTCTTATCAATTTTAATATGTTTATCCAAATGTTTACCTCATGGCATACAAGAATAAATCTAATATTTTTATTACCTTATTAATTTATTCATGTCATATATCCTTTGCAGTCTTATATGAAAATGTTTCCCTTTCTTTGTCATATAAATCAACAAGTATCAATGTGAGCAATGTGACTAGGAACATTTGCTGCCTATAAGATAACCTGGTGGCACCTGACTTCAGCTTGACATCTTTACCCAGGACAGATAGGGCACTAAAATACATTGAAAAAGTAGTTCAAGAACCATTTACAGTATCTTAGTTTAAAGTTGGGGCAAGGATATCTTGGCAAAGGATCCACATTGCTTGTTCTAGAGTACTAATTTGTCACCTTAAGAGGATTAGTGAGAAACGATTACAGATACTTCAATAATTAAAGATACTTATCATAGGTCCAAACTCCCAATAAAGTGTTTTATCCTTTTATATAATATCTATTTGTGTTCTGAAGGTCTTAATGTGGGCAATATAGTCAGTCATTTTCATCAACATAATCACTCAAAGATTTGCTTGGACCTTTGTCCTTTTAAACTAAACAAATGAAGTTAAAATCCAAGGATAGTTATGAATAAACCAAACTGCTGAAATACGTAACCAGTAAAAGAAAAAATCCTTACCTACCTTACCCAAGAAGAGAGTGACCTAACTCAATGCTAAAGACTGAGTTCATAGTAGTCCATTGGTAGGCATTTCCTCATCTTAGCTTTGGAAATCAAGATATCACTATCAGCCTAAGGTCTTAGTATAATACATCACTACATTAGAGACCACAACCATGGACTTTGTATTCCTTTATCTCCAGACTTAACTAAGACTTAATTTCACTGGCTGTACACAAGCCCATGAGCACTACAATATTTGTGAATCCCTTGCTTAAAAATCTTCCTGCCATGTCTTTGCCAAGTGGGATCCCAGTTAAACAGGCTGAATTTTCTCCATGTGATAGCTCCCGCCTGGCAAAGTAGGCTGAAAATCTTTCAAATACTCATGTGGGAAACAAAAAGAATGTAAACAAATGTCATGTGATTTTTACCACCCTTCCAAACTGGGCTGTGGAAATTTAAGCGATCTAACTTTAGTCTGGTCAACCAGACTCATATGATAAGGCCCTAAAATGTGACAATTTTAATCAACAAAAACTGTCACTCAAACTGCACCGAATCCAAAAACATATTTTGCTTCAAAAGACCAGTACCGTACAATGAACCTTAGGTCAGGTCATTTACTCCAATAAATCTCAGGCATAAAAGAAATAATCACGTTTTTAATGTGGTTAAAACTGACTTTATGGTCAGTATATTGATTTGTTCAATTCACAATACCAATTTTAAATGTAGCACAGTAAAAGCAATTCGTAGCACAGAAAGCCAACTTCCAACTGAGGTTGTTTACTTTGTACATATAAGTGCAACTGTATGGACTACTGCTTGTCAAAAAGTTTTGTTTCACAGGAAACAAATATGGGACAAATACACTAGAAGTCAGCATATTAATAAAAGCCAATTCAGTCACATGTTTTTAAATCTGCTGCAGTGTAATCATGGAATACTGCAACTGACTCTTCCACAATCAATATTAAGCATAATTGTACATAAACTTCATAACATGGACATAAGGCTTTTAATTCCTTATTTGAAAGTCCTTATTTATGATTAATAGAAGATACAAATGGAGTTTCACAAGTATGAAACCATTGTTCAGGTCGTATAATGTTGTAAAATTATGTGTTCCTGTAGCATAAAATGCATCAGTCCACTGTAACACACTTTCCAGTTTATCGGTTTGCTTTAATAAAGGAAATTAGTCCATTTGTTGAAGCATCGTGTGTTGTTACTGGTTGGTCTCCTTTAAGCTCTGGCTGAATAGCCTTAGCAAGCTGCTTTCCAAGCTCGACTCCCCATTGATCATAGGAATTAATATTCCAGATGATACCCTGAGTGAAAATTTTGTGCTCATACATAGCAATTAAGACTCCAAGCATGTATGGTGAAAGTTTGGTAAACATTATGGAGTTTGTAGGCTTGTTCCCTTTAAAGATTTTGTGGGGAAGGACAGACTTAATTTTCTCTGCTGCCATTCCTGATGCAACAAGCTCAGCTTCTGCTTCAGCCTTGGTCTTTCCTTTCATTAGAGCTTCAGTCTGAGCCAAAAAGTTGGCAAGCAGGATTTCATGATGAAGACCCCCAGAGAGGAGGTTATGGCTCTTAACTGGGATAAGAAAATCTGCAGGTATCATTTTAGTACCTTGATGAATCAACTGATAAAATGCATGCTGTCCATTTGTGCCAGGCTCTCCCCATATAACTGGACCTGTTGAATAGTTGACTACTTCACCAGAGCGGGTTACAAATTTGCCATTTGATTCCATATCTCCCTGCTGGAAATATGCTGCAAATCTGTGCATGTACTGGTCATATGGCAATAAGGCATAGGTTTGTGCGCCGAAAAAATTGTTGTACCAGACACCAATAACTCCTAAAAGTACTGGGATATTTTGTTGCAATGGTGCAGTTTTAAAGTGTTGATCCATGTAATGGGCCCCAGAAAGAAGAGCTTCAAAATTGTCCATACCAATGAAAAGTGCAATAGAAAGTCCAATGGCAGACCACAAGGAATACCTTCCTCCAACCCAGTCCCAAAACTCAAACATGTTGTTCTTGTCAATTCCAAATTCTGTAACTTTTGGTTCGTTTGTTGAGAGAGCAACAAAATGCTTCGCTACTGCTGTTTTATCACTAAAACAATTGAGCAGCCACTGTTTTGCACTTTGGGCATTTGTGAGGGTCTCAATGGTTGTAAATGTTTTAGAGGCTATCACAAACAAAGTTGTCTCTGGGTTTAACTTTGCAAGTGTT
Source organism: Chironex yamaguchii (assembly GCA_024741275.1). NCBI lineage: Eukaryota > Metazoa > Cnidaria > Cubozoa > Chirodropida > Chirodropidae > Chironex > Chironex yamaguchii. The sequence continues at coordinate 26,656 of JANTCA010091153.1, forward strand.
GTAGCCAAATGGGTGCCATCAATATTAGACACAAAATGCACATTAAACCCTGGTTTTCCGTATGGTTTCAAGGCTTCTGTAACCATTAAGGGACCAAGGTCGGACCCTCCAATTCCGATGTTGACAACATCAGTAATACTTTTGCCACTAAAACCCTTCCAATGTCCACTTCTGACGGACTCCGTAAATTCCCGTATTTTCTGTAGAACTCGGTTAACATCATCCATCACATTTGAACCGTCCACTAAAATTGGTCTATTGGAACGGTTCCGTAATGCCACATGCAGAACAGCACGATTTTCGGTGAAATTGATTTTCTCGCCAGCAAACATTCTATCTCTCATCCCTTCCACATTCGCAGCTTTGGCAAGTTTTAGCAAGTACGACAGTGTCTCGTCATTAAGAATGTTTTTAGAGTAGTCCACGAGCAGTTTTCCAGCACCTGTATCAAGTTGAATGTTGTATTTTTGAAATCTTCCTGGGTCCTTCTCAAACAAATCACGAAGGTGCCATGTCGATGCAACCTTAAAATGCTCATTAAGGTCCTGCCATTCTTTTGTTTGTTCCATAACTGACCGAGGGTGATAAATCAAGGATACGATTTATACTGTATAATATCAACGTTTTCTAGATGCGAAGTAAACTCCCAGTGATAGGCAAACAAAGATTGCAAAGTCAACCTAGTGAACACACACTCAAGACAAATGCAAATTCTGCGCTTGAAATCTGATAACTTACAAATGTTTAAATATTCTCGACTGAAGGGGGCGTGTCGTAGGCTACAGGGATCCAACCGAAAAAGATATGCGCGCGCAGCATCCAAGGTTAGGGCAATCTAGTATAATCTAGACTACTTTTAAGAAATTTTGCAGCGTATAGCTAAATGATAATATTGATTAGCAAAGTAAAGAATAGTACGATATATGCAGTATAGCATATTGAATTAGTGTATAGTGAGGTATATTCTTAGTATAGTATGGGGTCGTTCAAAAAGTACGTAACGGAAAAATGAGCATTTTGACCCCTCACTATTTATCTAATGGCCTGTCACGCTTGAGCTGAAACCCCTCTTCGTTACGTAACGCTTTCGCGAGAACCCTTCCTCTCCTAAATATAAGATTGCATTAATAAAGATATAAAATATGATACACAATGGATTGTCAATGGCATATTTTTAAAACAACAAAGCTCTAAGGCTGATATTAATAAACTTTTCAACGCAGTATCATTTTACTCTTTTTCATCGACTCAGGGAACTTCATCATTATCAAAGACTGGAGTGCCGATTTTATTTTGAGTACCAGCCACGTTTGCCAGATCAAAATTTTCAGTATCAACATCGTCCATCAAACCCACCCGATCTCTCCTAATGCCATCACACACAACAGCTCCCGTTGTCAAGGACTGCGATTCACAGTGGTCCTACATCATGTAGGCTACATGCCCTGTTTCACTTTCACTACGACCCCGAGTAATATGCAACTAGCCTTGTGAAGCGCTTTTGCTTTGATGGTCCCAAAGTACAAGTTGCAATCAGAACATATACGTCGTTTAATCAAATCTTGATACAGGGAAGGACAGGAATAATCGTATGGTATTCCCTGAGCATACTTCTTTGCAGCTTGTTTGGGCATTAAGCTATTTTGCAATGGAACGCTCTGATACAGCGACAGATATGTAACATCTTTGTTATCTTTTGTCTACTCAATTCCAATTAGCTTATGAACCAGTGGCATAAGTGGTGGTAGAAAACTCGAGCAACATTTTTCATCGGAACACTTGAGAATTTGTAGAAAATATACTGATTGCCGAAACTTACACGCCTTCCACTCTTCAGATCTGAATTTGTCCCCGTGATAACAGGTTTGTCGTCCTCTATAAACTCTGCAACTACAGGGTTGCCATCTATCACAAGGCCCGACCAGATTTCAGCCAGATTACATCCGGCAAATTCAAAGTTTTTCGACTCAAGATTTTTGTCAATCATCAAACCCTTTGCTTCAGGATGACTCCCAAATTTGTCGTGCTCAAGGATAACACCACTCAATTCTTTGCTGAGTTTCACCATCCTGCGCTCAACGTGATTGAATGCACTTCCACCAGAGGCTTTTGTTGCTAAGAAAAACACATCCAGATCAGTTTGAATGAAGTATTTAATTGAACAATTAATAGTGTTCTTATGACTCGGGTTTTCAACAGGACCTCCAACTATCATTAAATTCTTCTCTTCACCTCCGTCAGTCCAAGAATTTAATGCAAATTTGAGTAGAAAGCGCACCCTCATAATCTTAGAGATGTGCTTATCATATAATCGCGAATGTTGGGCACTTCCGATACCTATGCATTCTGTAGCACCCGAATAGGTGACTGCATCATTCCTTAGTTCTCTGCTCAAAATCATGATCAGGTAATGTGAACTAACATTCCAGGTGCTTTACCATCGGCGCTTGCTTGTTCACAGCAGGATTATCACGCCATCATCTGCACGCCAGGTATTTTTCATCATTTCTAATCAAAAGAACATAACAAGTTAATTCTTTTTTCGGCGTTACATAATGGCTTCAGTTTATGCCCACGCTCCAAAAACGTTTGTAACAGTTTATCACAAAAATGGAGCAATACATCGCACAATCGTTACGTACTTTTGCAACGTAGCGTAACATGGTGTAGCATAATATAGCACATGATGGTGTAGTACAGTATAGCATAGTATGATTTTGTATAGTTTAACATAGTATGTTGTAGTAAGGTATTGCAGAGGATGGGGTAGTACAGTACAGCAGAGCATGGTGGCGTAGCATGGCATACCATGGCATGGCACGGTATGGCATGGCATAGCATGGCATAGCATAGCATAGCATAATATGGCATAGCATGGCATAGCAAACACAGCAAATCATAGTATATAAAGGTATTGTATAGTATAGTGTAGTATTTTATGGCAAGTTTTAGTTTAGTGTTGTGTGGTATAGTATGGTATGGTACGGTACGGTATAGTATAGCGAATTTTAGTATAATATGGTGTGGCATGATTTGGAATAGTATAGTTTGGCATTTAAAAGTGTAGAATAGGATAGTGTAGTATGTTATGACACTGTATGTTATGTTACCGTATGGTATATTGCATTTTGTAGTATAGTTTATTATGTTATTTTATAGTATGATATGGTGCATTACATTACGGTAGTGCATATTATAACATAGTACAGTCTTATAGATTATAGGTTATAGATGTAGCAAGGCTTGGTTCTTATTTATATTGATTTTCATGAAAACCAGGACTCTCTTCCAAGGCTACAGTGTCGGCTAAAGTGCCCTGTAGGTGCGTCATGTAGAATCCTATTGTTTTAACTTATTTGAAACGTATTGTATTTAATAATATACAGTTTAAAACACGCCATGAAACACACTTCCCATGAAATTGTAAATTACTGAACAAGTGACCAATGGAGTTGAAAATTATCAATTAATCCATATTTTGTGAACACATATCAAACACTTATCAAGCACATATTCCATACTTTTCTGAGTATTTGGGTGCGTCATTCGCTAATGGAAGCTTCAACTGTAACAGAATAGTGCGATTATTGGGATTATTCAAATAGCAACAACTAATCGAATAGCGTCGATTGATCGAACAGCACCGACAAACCCAATAGCATTGACTGATCGAATAGCATTGGCTGATCGAATAGCTCTGAATGATCGAATAGCATTGAATGATCGAATAGCATTGAATGATCGAATAGCATTGAATGATCGAATAGCATCGACTAATCGAATAGCATTGATGATAGAATGCTAATGACAGATCGAATATCTATAACAATGAAAGCAGTTAAAGAAAAGTTTGAGGGTATGAGACGCGAGAGCAGGGAGGGGGAGAGAGTCGCAGTCTTAAAACAGTAAGTTGAGAGAAACTATCAGTAAGGTGGGGGCTACCAAATCAACTGTGGGATATAATTTCTATTTCGTTAAAAAGCATCCAAACAGCAACAAATTAATGTGGTAGAAGCAGAATGCTTAAATATTTCAAAGGGTTGTAGACGTGGCCATAATATTTCTTTCTGCTGGTGCAAGTTCCATTCGTTGAAAATAAGGTGCAGACCGCTATCCAAAAATGTCCACGCGTCGATTTTCGTAAATAAAACCTTAAGACAGCTTAAAAGGCATATAGCGATGAAAATGCCAATAGCTTTCTGTAGCGTATTAGACACAGTTGTAGTTTTACGTTTGTTCACTGTTTATAAAAAGAATAAATCATCGTTCACATTTTATACGTCAAACCCTACGACACCCAAAATTTTCCGATGTCCATCCTACATTTGCCAAATATTCGGCAAAAATATTTATTGGAATAATTGAATAGTTTGATCCGTGAACATGGACAGCCCTATCTACTACATTTGGCTGATCTGAGAATTGGTTTACTTCGGACAGAAGTAATTTATATGCAACTGAGGTTCATTGGTACAAATGACTCATTAAAGCCAAAACTTGCCAATGTTAAAAATTTCATAGCTGAAAATACTGAAATTGTAAACCCGTGGTCAGCCTTTGTTTAAAAATATTCTACATCTATCCATAATTCGAGAAAAGGACTTTTACAGACTTATCAATGCAGAAGTTCCCAACTATCTAAGTAATTTGGTTCAAGCTTCTTGTTAGGCTTAAAATTACAATGTAATCAGAAGATGGTCTTAGGAGCCGACCTGGGCCTGAGCTTGCAGTCCTCAGAGTTAAAAGCCAGCAATCAAACCGTTGTGCTGAAGGGTAGGTGAAGGACTTTTAAAGTCCTTGACATCTCTAGCTGAAAAATAACGGTGGGTAGGAGGGAAATTGATTAAATAAATTGTTTCCATTTGTGTTTCGGCTTTCTCCGATATCTTCGTAGTTCAATTTATCCGTAAAACAGTGCTTTGTACATAAGAGGAGAGCGTTCTATGTATGTTGTTGTAAGGACGAGAGAAATCTACTTTATCCTACAATACGTATAAATAAATATAAATAAATACTCGTCAGAATATGAATCATCAGTACAATGTGGCACATTTTCAAGGCGATTTTCAGTCTTTGTACCACAAAAAGATTGTTAATATATCTGTGGAAGATAATTAATTTTGGTGCTTTGTGATATCAGATACAGTCTTCTGTTATTAAAAAGCTGTGGTATTTTAGATCTTTCTTCAGAGAATTAACGAAATTCGTGCGTGCTCGACAAGTCGTGAAAATGACAAATTTGTTAAATATCATTGCTGTTATAAACCTTGGCACCTTTACTGTGCATGCAATTCTAATTCTTTTCTAGTTCGCCAAAAAGGTTTTTAGTCCTTTACTGCTCCTAATAAATAATTTTGTGGCATAAAAGCTGTCAGTGAACATACTGTCGATTTCCTAACTCTCAGTATCTTATTTGCATTGTGTACGTTCGTTTTATGTCATGTGGCCTTACGCAAAGAGAACCTGTTTTAAAGATTAGATTATCAAACAGACGGCAGAACGTTTTTTTCCAAAATCTGAATAAGTCACTGAAAATGAAAAGTGACATTTGCCCCAATACTGTGCATTTTAAAGGAAGTTTTAGAATCTAAATTAAACTTTGCCCTCTTGAAAGCCATTGGCCATAACTCACAGAGGTTTCAGGAGCAAAGGAGAGTGGAAACCGATTTTGTGGTTAAATGATTAATGTTAAATCTTAAGAATGTTCATCGTGTCAAGTAAATAGATTTTTGACATAGAATAGCCTATGTATGACTATATTTTTGTCAATGATGATTTTATCAAGTTAAGCACTAAGGTAACCAATAGCACAAGTCATTACTGCTCTGAGATTGTTAAACCATAAAAAGAAAGTGAAAAAGAGGTGATCTGTGGTGTCTTGTGGCAGACACTAGAATTCAATGCGCCTTTTTCACCTAAATAATTTACATTCTATTTTATCCTCTAGTTATGCTTTAATTGGTCTTTAACTTAAAGCTTAGGTACTACATAATTTGATTCGAGATTGTTTGAAGCTTAATGATAAAGGTATCAGCATTTCCATTGACACAATATTTAAGAGAAAGCGTACTTAGCTAGTCATAACAAAGTAGTAAAGATAAAATAATGCCATAGCAATAACATAAAATAGAGGGTAAAAGATCCTTGTGAACTTTTCCAAACAGTGCACGTCTTTCTTGACAGAAGTGCATTTACATGCAGGCTTTGATGCTGATTTTGAGGATGCAATTTGTCCTTTTATCTCAGTAGATATTTCATTCCCGTCTTTTTTGATTGTCATTTCTTTCTCCTTGGCGTGAATATTTGTGATTGTGATGGATTCTCCTTGTAAGTTCCCAATCTCTACTTCCCCATCACATCCTGATTCATCTTTTTGCGTTTGAGCTGGATAGCTCTTTTTCCTGACTTGCTTTGTTTTCTGGCCTACAAAAAACTGTTGGTAAAAAAATCATAGCTATATCAAATATTATCAAAGTGCATGTGGCAGGCTGTCCAGTTTGTTCCAGTGGTAAGATTCAAACAGGTGCCTTTCAGCAAATGATCACTTTGTTTCTCCAATTTTACTGATAATTATTTTAAGTAAATTACACAAAATAGTTAATACATTTGTAACTTTTACCAACAACTGAATGTTTACATTAGTGATGTGTTTGTGAAGGTTACTTAATACCAATCTAAATCCCACCCAGTCAATAAAAATGAATTTGAACAATTAAATTTTAATGCTTACCGTTAAAATCAGTTGTACTGCAAACTAAATGCATGACAATTTTCAGACGTTTCTATGTTGAATCAGATTATTTTCATACATTAATTTTAAATTCTAAGGATGACATTATCTTACGGTTCTTAGGTATACTATGTTGTAATAAGTATTACAATCTGTACATCATATACTTATTATCTCGTATATTCTATATTGTATGTGGCATAAATCAGGCATAATAATACATCGTATAATGCTGTAGCATTGTGCACATTGTAAAAGTGATCCACAAGAATATAGTGCCGTTGGGACATCAAAAAATTTCATGAATATTATTGATAAAAATTGTAAATTGGAAGTATTTGTGATGAAGAAAATGGTACGTGTGCTAATTTTCTGCTTAAAAGACCTTCGTCGTGTGACAGGCAAGCAAAGCAAAACGTTTTATTATTGTTACGTTTAATGTTAGCTTGGATAAGAGGAGGATAAGACATAGGAAATTCAATGACAAAGTATTTTGATATCTTGGTTGTAAATGAAATTGCAGAGCAAGTTCAATAGAATCCATGTATTTGTGACAATTTAAGTGATTAATAACACAGTCAAATATTTTGTTGTCAAATCGATCACTGTGAAATCTGCTATGGCAAATATTTCTGTGCACAAATATGAAGATTACGTGTATAAGTCTTAGTAAAGCAAGGTATACACTATACGTTCAGTGTACAAGTTATCTACAATCATTTCTGTCTATAGTAGACGAACGTTTATCGCGGAGATCTGTCTATAGTAGACGAACGTTTATCGCGGAGATCTGTCTATAGTAGACGAACGTTTCTGGTCCTGGCGGAATAACGTTAACATTCTTACAAACTGTGTTGCATATATCCGACATTATCGATGATATGCAGTTACCCCTGACGTCATGTAAATATGTAGGCTATAATCTATGATATGCAGTTACCACTGACGTCATGTAAATATGTAGGCTATAATCTATGATATGCAGTTAACACTGACGTCATGTAAATATGTAGGTTATAATCT
>JANTCA010091154.1:0-13356 GCA_024741275.1 Chironex yamaguchii
GGGGAAAGGAGAGGGGGAAAGGAGAGGGGCAAAGGAGAGGGGGAAAGGAGAGGGGGAAAGGAGAGGGGGAAAGGAGAGGGGGAAAGGAGAGGGGGAAAGGAGAGGGGGAAAGGAGAGGGAGAAAAAGAGAGGGAGAGTTGTCCAACTTTTTTCAATTCTCATATTTTGCGAGCGAATACGCCAGTGCCCTGAGAGAACAATAGAAACTCTAGTCGCTGATGAATTTGCTAAAAATTCTCTCAAGTGGGCACCCTCCTTACACTTCATGTTACATGTCTAGAATTCCTAGATTAGAATTCTTTGAGTTGAAAGACGTGTAACTTAGCTATTCGACGAACTACACCACAAAGTTTAGTTGTCTTGACACAGCTTTTCTGATATTTGGTAACATTGTTTGCTAAACTTAGTAAATGGGTGGAATTTTTTTTCTCTCCAACAGTAAAAACTTTGAAGTTATATTGGCTATACAACCTTGACAAAACAGTAGTTCCCTTCCCCTATGTTTGTGTAAGACGGCAAGTCAAAGAACATGATTATGGTGGTGTTCTTCATAAAGGGGTCGTCGGGGCTGCACATCGTGCCATTAACAAACACACCAAAGGGGACAATGAACATTGAAATGTAGATGGTTCCTCCAAATAAAACAACACATGGGAAACTGATCTCACCTTCAGATGCAAAGGGTGGCTTGTTGCACTCATAAAATCGCCTCGAGAAGTGCATAAGTATCCTCTCCCTTTCCTGGGTTTCGCCCATTAGCGGAAACTGACTTAAAAATTGCCTGGAACGAAAATAAAAATATGATCAAACGTGACAGCGTAGGTTATGTCCGAAAAAAGTTCAAAAGGGAAAGAAAATTTTCCATCTGATCATGAACATTGAACTCAACTAAACTGCGAAATGAGCGTTTCCAGGTAGCATTTTAACTCGGGGTAGTTTCCAGTAAGGATCAAGATAGCAACTGAGCCAGCGCGTTTTGACACTAGACCTGAAAGAAGGTTGTAAAGAAGGCAAGTTGGCCGAATGCTGCTTCTATGGTTGGGTAAAGAGGGAAAGTATCCTAGGTTATTAAACTTTTAATACAACCCGTTGTACAACAAATGTCACACTGTGCAGAATTAAATATTTGACAGCTATCCCATGCAACAAAATAGGGGGGGAACAAACATACCCCCCAATTTTGGCTCCGAAGGGGCCCACAATAATTCGCATAGAGTGGAACAAAAATACATGGGAGCGTTGGCCTGCACTTTTTTGACCAAGCTAACTAACTTGTATGAGTACAACTCATCTGCTAGACTCGATATATTGTTAGAAATGACCATCACGTTTCTATTTACCTATTAGAACCTACTCTACCTCTCCCACATTCTGGAAGATTAGTGCACCAGAAGTACGTGTAACATGAGCAGTAGCATGTGTGACGGAGGCAGCAGTATCTGTACAAGGGGAAGCAGTATCTGTAAGAAGGGAAGCAGTATCAGTGCGAAGGGAGGCAGAATCTGTATGAGTGGAAGCAGTATCTGTACGAAGGGAAGCATTATCTGTACGAAGGGAGGCAGAATCTGTATGAGGGGAAGCAGTAGCTGTACTAAGGGAAGCAGTATCTGTACGAAGGGAAGCAGTATCTGTACGAAGGAAAGCAGTATCTGTACGAAGAGAAGCAGTAGCTGTATGAGGGAAAGCAGTATCTGTACGAAGGAAAGCAGCATCTGTACGAAGGGAAGCAGTATCTGTACGAAGGGAAGCAGTATCTGTACGAAGGGAAGGAGTACCTGTGCGAAGGGAAGCAGTATCTGTACGAAGGGAAGCAGTAGCTGTACCAAGGGAAGCAGTAGCTGTACCAGGGAGACCAGTAGCTGTACGAGGGGCAGAAGTAATGTACAAGTGATTTGTCTACAGTTAAAACAGAAAGGCGATAAAGTGCCTCCCTGGGCCACGAATGGGAGTGTCTAAAGCAGGATAAGTGAGTTACTGATCAAGTAAGGGTATGTGGATAGCAAGGAAAAGGTGTGGTTCAACACCCATATTTTAACTTTCCCAAGAATGCTTCATGAAATCAAACCACGAGTTCACAATACCTATATTACAACTACTTGACAGTGCCAGTGCATTAACCCGTTCAAAAAAGTGCAGTTGAAGTCTCCCATATATTTCAGTTCAATTGTATGTTGCAAATTCATGTGGGCCTATTATAAAGTAGGGTCCACTGCTGTTGATGAAGCATATGAGTACCGTTGACACCCTTTTGTAGTTGCAAAGTACAGTTTGACTAGTCTGGACTGAAATGCGCTTGGTTCCTAGTGGCAGATATTAAAAGCACACAAAATATCGCTACTGGATTGAATTTAAACTGGCGTCGCTCAGATTAGTATAATAGCTGTTAGAACTAAGTACCTAGGGACAATATCACTAAAATGCCCAGCACGGCGAAGTTTGTGCATCGCATGTTACCTTCATTGATTGTAAAAGAAGGAACAGTGAGTTGACAAACTGAATACACTATGACAACAGATCAATATTTAATCAAACAGCATACTTTATTAGAACAAAGCATAGCTCAACTGTGCAGCATTAATCCAATAACCTCTCTATCCTCATTACAGATAAGAGAAAGATATTAAATTTCAGGCAGTTTTCTAGCAGCTAATCTGGTGATGAATTCGATGAACTATAGTGTAGGCAGTACATTGTGGTGGCAGGGGGGGCAGTTGCCTACCCTTTTGAAAATCGGAGATATTAAAACTTTCCAACAACGTAAAAACTGCAAGGTGCTGTCACCTAATTAGATAAAACGCACCTACTGATAAGTTTGGATGTTTTCTAGTTTTGTAGGGCCAAAAAATAATTTTTCCTAAATTGACCCCCCCTCCCAACTTGAAATATCCAGTGTACGGCCATGTGATCTAGATATATGATGGAAAGCCGAAGGAACGAAAAAGTTAAATTTTATAACAAAGCCTTACCTTAGTGCATCGTCTAAACTTAGTCCTTCAAAATTAAAAAACTGCAAATATTCCCTACATACTTGTTGGCTGAATTCGGTACTGTTGGTAAAAAAGAGAATGAATATCAAATCACCTTTAGAGTTCTGACTATAAACATCAAGATACAACGAAGGACTGGTAAGCAGTGGCGAATTAAAGGGGGCAACTGGGAGTAGTTGCCCACCCCCTAGACGAGCTGAATCAAGGCTAGCGCTATTGTTATGAAATTCTGAGTTCCTTGAATTAGAGGCCTGCAGTCATGCACAGATACTATTATCATGGCTTTAACTGCTCCCCCATTGAGATTTTCTCTGGATCCGCCCCTGCAGGTAAGAATAAAGACACACCATGCCATCAGGCATGGTGTCAACTCGGCTCTTTCTTCTCATTCCAAGTCAGCCAAATAGCTGGCAATTGTCGCGTAGTGCAGAGCTCCAGCCTTCCAAGGCGAAGTGATAAAACCGAAATGCAATAGAGCAGGGTTACTTACCACGTGTCTTATGTCTTAATCTGGAATCAGAGCAGATGAATCGGTAACACAAACAAGCACTTTTACTTCATCTCCACTTCATGTTCCGATACTGAACACACACATATACGGAAATACTGTTACTCATTTATACATTCAAATATACAATCTAAAACAACTGGAACAAAACTTGAGAGGCAAAATTCGAGAGATAAATACAGATAAAAGGTGTAGCAAAATTCGAGAGACAAATACAGAGAAAAGGTGTTGCAAAATTCGAGAGATAAATACAAAGATACACAATTGAAGAAATGAATTAAGTGGAAAAACATAGAGATAAATACTCAGAAACAAAACTGGAGAGACAAAAACGGAGGAACAGTGACAAATAAAGACAGTGGACAGAGGGAAATTCAGAGGAACAAAACTGGAGGGACAAATACAGAAAAACGAAACTGGGAAGGGGGAATACAGAAGAACAAAACCGGAGGGACAAGTAAAGAGGAATGCAGCTGGAGAGACAGACAGAGGAAAAAAGTGGAGCAACAAATACAGAAAATCAAAACTGGGGAGGAAGGATTATAGGGGAACAAAACCGGAGGGACAAGTAAAGAGAAATGAAGCTGGAGAGACAGGCAGAGGAACAAAACTGCAGCGACAAAAACTGCGGAACAAAACTAGAGCGACAATACAGAAAAATGTAATTCGGGGAGGGGGGATACAGAGGATCAAAATCCCAGGGACAAGTACAAGAGAACGAAACTGAAGAAATAAGAGTGAGAAACTCTGGCACGTGAAGACTACAAAAGCAATGAAGATATATAGAAATGCAAATTGTGAAGGTTAATCATAAACTAGTGAGGTAGGAATGCATCAAAATTTGACTCGCAATGTCCTTACACAGTACCTACATCAGTTCCTTTTGTCAAAGGAACAACATGATCTAACCTATAGCAACTGGCCTGGTTATCAGAGGATAACGCGCTCAAGAAAACAATTGTTCAACGTTCCTACAAGGCCTCCTTATCAGCACCCACTTCCGATCTGAACATTTAGAAACATGCTTTAATGATGACAAATTTCGGCACATCGCCCTACCCTCTTCTGCTATAGTTTACCCTTCCTTCATCCGTCTGCTTTCCTCAGTCAACTAAGCACTTGTTAACCTTTGCCCTCGGCTCGAAAATTACTTAGTTTAGCCGCACGACGATGACCTTACACCAGAAAGAAACGCGGATGGATCATATTCTCTCTAAAAGGACAATTAAGTTCCAACATTTATAATTCCCTGAAAATTTTAAACACCAGCTAAGTCCTTTTAATACTCATTTTTGGACCGGTATTGTCATTATACCCGATAACATTTGGTTATCAAAAACGTTTCCTGCCTGACACGGCAGCCATCTGCACAGCAAATAATCAAAGGACTCTCCTACATTTTCACCGCAACAACAAAACTGCCATATACCATAAATTTTAATCATCCTGTGACAAGTTCCCTTATCAAAAAGTCGTATAAGCCTGCAGGTAAACGACAAACGTAACAGTCGCTCCAAAGCGTCTATTCTGCATGTCCAGCGAATACAATTTAACATACGAAATCTGAAAATTACAAGTGATAAATGAGTATCACGTCATTACTAAAACTTAATGATAGCTAAATAACATAAATGAAATCTTTTAAGAGACAAGTAATTGGAGAGGCCCATCCGTAAGGTCATAGGACGAGCGGGAGGACTGGCTTCTGCATTTGAAAACAGTAAACGACGACGACAGGATCTTTTCTGCTCTAAGAGGGAGACTTGTTTGTAAGCTTCCGCTCTATCAAATTCAGTCCACTCTGAACCAGATTAAACTTATGTTCGTAAGAACACAAAAATCATACTAGTCCGACAACTTAAATATCTCAAAACAATGGCTCTACATTTTGGTACACAATAGCACAATAAGCGGTAGTGGGTTCAAATCCTGATGCGATTAGCTAGCTTATACACAAACCTTACATATACTTCACGGAGTTGAAAGATAATACTGTGTAATTATATAATCACACACTGAATAGATACACAAACTGCAAAAATATAAACCCTGTACCTAAATAGACTATCAACAAATATTTAGCACATGACAAAAACCTGCACACAAACACAAACACACAAGCGCGTGCGCACACACATAATAAGTGCATGAACTGTCCAACACTTATGATACAGACATAGGACAAATAAATACTGTGGAACTATTTCACATGTACAATACTTGTACCGAGATTTACATTTTTGCACTTATTATTGCGTTAGCTCATAACGATAGCGTAAACGCCAACCTATTGTATTTCAAGGGCAACACAAATTTCCTTTAGTAATCGCTGATTTATTTGATAGCCATGTACTGCGAAAATTCGGCGAACTTGTACTTTAGTTGTTCTCCCAATCTAGATTGTAGTACCGTATATTATACATAAATCGACTCCACTGACCCTAAGGAACATCCCTAGCTGCGAAATTTTGGAATTCGAAGGGAAGCGAGGGCTAGGGTTAGGGCCAGCGTTAGGGTATACTTAGTCTTTCTGCGATCTTTCTTTCAGGTTTTTGATTTTGGCGCCAAAACACGACGGTGTTTTGATGCATAGGCTTACAGAACTTTCCGGGTTATCTCCCCTCCCCTTGATTGGATTTCAAAATTTCGCAGCTAGGGGTGTTCTTTACGGTCAGTGGAGTCGATTGATATATAATATACTGTACTACAATCAAGATTGGGAGAACAACTAAAGTACAAGTTTGCCGAAAATTCGATTACAGAAGGGTAAATGGGTTATATCGAAATTACAAAGCGCAGCTCACTCAGACTGATCATGTTTTCAAATCCACTGCACATCATAAGATCTCTACCTTTAGCATACTTGCACACATCTCACAAACAAGACAATAAATTACCATTAACAATTTTCTCTGCGTGGAAAACGTCAAAATACGATATGATATATAAAAAGAGACTCACTTTTTCCCTAACAATGGTGCTATGTCCATTGAATCTACTCCATCTAGCGTATATAACCGCGACGCCACATCGGCTGGTTCCATGTTCCTAATATCCGGGCTTCTCAAGGAAGGCACTGGCTTCGCGCTATCATCTGTTTCAAAACTCGTGCTGCTTATACCAGGCGAACTACTATCTGACGAGAAAGAATCCTTCAATAACATATGCGTTGGAGGAGTTATCTTCTCAAAGCTTGGCTGATCATAAACAAAAGAATCGGGACATGTCGGCAAGCTGGAGATAGTACCATGTGTCTTTGTTGTATGCATATACTGCATACTCATATCTGCTGGTGCTTGGTTGTCAAAATGACTATGCATACTGCCATCAGGTACGTCACTTCTACTGTGGGGTACATTCATGCCATACCTGGGGTCGTGCTTTCGGTGTGAGTTGGCTACAGGGTGACCCCCAGTAAGCGCCATTCGCTGAGTTGTATACGCAGTTGCCGGTCCAGACCCTGAAATCTGGTGTGTAACATCTGTTGAATCAAACCTAACGTGGTCACCAGGAACAGACCTGAGGCTTCGATCATGCGATGATAACTTCACAAGGGGTTCACTTCTTGCCGTCCCAAGAGAACTAATGGTGCCTAAACTTGAGTTTGACACTCTAAGGTGGTCACTGTGGGTTCCTCTACTACTCATCAGGTGAGGCTGAAAGGGTTCGATGACTCGTTGAGTATCCTGTGAGGTCGTGTATACATTTGAAGGTCCGGATGTAATAGCACTGTCACTCCGTGAATTAACATTTTCATTATACAGCCGTCGCTGTACGTGGTTAGCAACGGACAGTTGCTGGTTGCCAAAGTTGACGTGATTTCCTCTTAAAAGCATCTCAATTTCGGCAGACCTCGACATATGCCGATTCTCGGTTGGTATATCACCTCTAAGGTCTACGCCGGGTTCCCTATCTGTCCGGCTAATTCCCCGTGCATCATGCGTCCCCCCTACAGAGTAATTACTAACAGGTCCATGTACGGTGCTGTGCTGTGAATAACTTGCACCAGCAGTGCTACTATAATTCCTTGCCGGGGGCTGATTCCAATCGACATGGTTACTTGAAATTCCAACCGTCCTTCTGACAGGGGGTTCGCTACCGCCACGTAATGCAGCTACACCTTTTGTATTTCGGTATAACGGTGTCGTAGAGCCAGGTTTTCGCTGAATATACTGTACACCGTTAGCAGCGACAGTGTCGTCAATGTATATTTCTGCGGCGGAATTCGATTTTGCAGCAGCAATGCCACCGGACTGAGAACAATGACGATAAATGTCCGACGCTGACGGACTCCTTCGTTTACCCGTTATATCCAGAAGGAACGTTGGATCCCGTAATTGCCCATTTTGTTTGCTTCCAAGCGACACATACTCTCTCCCGTCACTTCCGTTGCAGTGTTCCGACTGTGATCCCTTAAGTAAAGTCCTGCTACTGGTATATTCATTAAATGTGGCCCCACCATTTCTATAATTTGTAAAGTTTTCCTGGTGAGTTGGTGTAGTTGAATATTGAGACCCGCTGGAGTTGCTTCGAAGTAGCCTTGTTTTTAGTCCACATCTTGGAGGATCTGTAACAACATTTTCGGTAAGAAAAGGCCTTGCTCTGAGCTTAGACATCTTATCTGTAGCAGCAGAAATGGAGAAAGTTAACCACTATTTAATCAAATTACAATACAAGGATATAGATTTATGATAAAGTTTAACGCTTTAAGTTTTCTAAGCCGAATACAAAAAATGAAAAGATTACCAAACCGTCCTTCGCAAATTCTACGAGTGAACGATCAGGGTTGAATCTTTCGATCTTCCTTATTTAATGTTTAGCTCAGCAGGAAAGATGTCCTTTTTCAAATCGTTGGACTCGGGCTCGAAGCTAGGGAGCTAACAACTTTTACTTGTGTTAGGATCACTCTGTCTACTTCTACCTGGAACTAGTGTAAACCCCCGATCAATGCATGCCTTTTTGGTACAACACACATCACTTGAAAGTGTACACCCGAACAAACACACGTCAAAACATGAGTGGACGATCAGGGTCGAATGACTAAAGGCTGACATATACTATTCATACTATTCAGCAGGAAAAGCGTCTGTTTTCAAATCGAAGGACCCGTGCTCGTAGCTAAGGAGCTAACAACTTTACTTGTGTTAGTTACACAAGATCACTCTGTCTACTTCTACCTTCTACCTGGAACTAGTGTAAACCCCCGATCAATACATGCCTTTTAGGTACAACACAGATTACTTGGAAATGTACACCCGAACAAACACACGTCAAAACACGAGTGGACGATCAGGGTCGAATGACTAAAGGCTGACATATACTATTCATTTAAACGGATTCAATTAATTGATCGTAGAGAAATGGATAATGAAAACCAAAATTGGATGTGTTAATTGTTGTTTGAATAAATTGAAACTGAAATCTTGAAAGTTGGACGTGTTTAACTTTCGTCCAACTTTTTTCTACATTATTCTTTCATCTCTTCCAACCCCTACTGTTTTTCTTAAGGTCAGAGAAACATTCTAAGCACTTTCCTACTTCCTCTTGAGCTAAAAGCTCTTTGGGGGCAAATCTGACTGCTAAAACCAAATGTATTTCGCTGAGAATTTCGTTGAATTGTGGAGGGAGCAAACAAGCCTGCGGGACCTAACTTCTCCCCTTTACCGTGAAAGAGATGCAAGAAGGGAAGGGTTCTTGTCATTCAACGAGGCTTAGGATTACAGAAAAATATTCACGCGACATTCTTAAAAACTGTTTGTATTCCTCGTCATTTTCAAGCCAAAATTCCTCTAAAAGAGTGTTGTCAACACCTAGCTGATTATGTCACCTTAACGATAGCCAAACCCAAACTGATCTATGTCTTATGTCTGGCGATTCTTTTCTCGCTTTTTATTTATGATGGAAGCTACATAAGCTGCAGCAAAATATTTATCTTCATAATCCATGATGAAATATGTGAATCTTACAACAAATCCGTCCAATCTATAAGATGAATGTAAACAGGCGTTTCTATTTAATTAATTGGATGATCAAAATAATTGAATCCAAAAAAGTGGACAGTGTACTTTATGCTTGAGTCTTCCAAACCTCTCCTACAGAGCTTTTTTCAACATAAGATCTGCATCTGGAAGGAGCAATGTGACCTATAGGCATAAAACAACGCCTACCTTCTCGTAGAGTTAGCACAATCTTTTCAGTTGATTTCCGAATGATTTCAACAACTGTGTTTGAAAGAAAAAAATAAAACATTAAGACTTAATAGTCAAATAAGTTAAGAAACAATATTAAGAAGTAGCAAAAACACGATTTAAACCAAATAAAAACGACGTAAGGAAACGACTCGAACCATACATCTCTCCATAGGCGCCCACTTTTGATTTTCCCAGAGGGAGCTGAAACTTCAAAGTCAAAAACTCCACATGTTCTGCAAACCATGTGCATATCCATACACATTTAATTAAAGATAATAAAATAAAAATTAACCAAAATTATGATCAGCGTCATATACAATTGATCGTATCTGGATTTCCTACTACTCAATAATTGATGAGCCCCCAAGTCCCCACATATCGGCGCCTATGCATCCCTTGTTTATCATGTAGAACAACTTTCAACCAAGCCAATCAAGGCTTTGATTCTATTATTTTACAACTACACCGGCATCCGGGTCTCCAATCCACGTAAGAAAATTCTCACGCACCGCCTATTTACTTTGACATTCCATTGGTAGACTTAGCATTCACGTCAATGTCTAAAAAAGCTGGTCTCTTGCTAAAATACCGTTGCAGTGGGAATTGTGAGAGACTGCTATACAAGAAATTGAAATCTATATGGCTACAGTGTTTTGATGCAACAGACACTCTGATTGACGTACAATCACGTGTGCCACCCTTACATCACACATATGCACACTTACACATCACACATATCCCCCGTTACACATCACAGATATCCAGCTTTACTAATCACACATATCCACCCTTATACATCACACATATCCACCCTTACATATCACACATATCCACCCTTACACGTAACACATATCCATCCATACACAACACACATCCACCTTCACACATCACACATATCAACCCTTACTCATCACACATAATTACCCTTATACCTCACACATATCCACCCTTACTCATCACACATATTCACTCTTATACATCACACATATCCACGCTTACACATCACACACACCGAACCCTTACACATTACACATATCCACCCCTACACAGCATACATATCCACCCTCACTCATCACACATATCCACATATCACATGCTACATAATAACAAGGCTTCTAGCCAAAATGAGATTAATCCTACTTAATCCACCCAGTGGGTAAGGAACCTTAAATAAAATATAAAATTTTTAACTTTACTGTCGTTTCTTGGGAGGGAACGATCCATCTACGAAGTTTTAATCTACAAGGCCTAAGTCGTACGACAGAATTCCATTGTTAAGACGATCAGATAAAAATATAGAGCTAATGATATAGATATAGGCTACAGCAGACTTAAGTTGTTAAAAGAACATTCGTGAAACATTATTAAAAGTTTCGCTTCGTTGGTTGCCAGGTGGCAAAAGTTGGCGTACTCAGCCTACTTGCAGTGTTTCTCTGTTCTGTGGTCACTGCATAAATCCTGTAAGTATAATTGTTTATGTTTACGAATGACTCAACGCCTGCGCCCATTCAACAATTGTTCAATACTGGACACCATTAAACAAGTAAGGCTTCGGTTTATATATTTGTGATCAAAAAGTTGCAGTCAGACGGAAAAAAATGCTACTCTTTAAACACATTAAATTGTTGAATTAAAGTGTGGAATGTCACGCAAAACAATAGTAAAGAGACGTCACGCGCAAACCAGGCCATGCATTAGCCTTCATTTTTTCGGTTGACAGACTAACAAACAGACAGACAAACAAGCATACAGATAGATGGAATAATAGACAGATAGGCTGATAATTGACAAGCCAAATATGCTAATTAGCGGTCAAATAACTAAAACTTGAGCATTCATTCTTGTTGTTAGACCCCGATTTGGCACTCTGAGCTCATTATAAATATTACACCCTCTAGTCCTTTCATCAAATGACCATGAAAATGCACCTTAAAAATTTTCGGATGAATCCTGTACCTCACCACATTCTGCAAAAATGCTAGCCAACTAATACTCTGCTAGCATTCTTCCAAACTAGTTTCGGTTATAAGGAATTGCCTTGAAACTATGCGACATTGCGCTAAAAACATCAAAGCTTACTCGTCTGACAATCTCTCGTCAGTAAGGAAATTAAATCTATATGGACACCTTTTTATCACAAACAGGGATCGAAACTAGCCTATCGTACACAATAAAAAAAACAACGAGAAAATGAAAAAACAAAGCACTATTGGAATTTTCCAAATGAAACAACGAACTCTTTCTGCCTACAGAGTTCTGGTTTTCTTGTTTTAATGTAGACAGACTCCAATACACTTAGATGGAAGAAAGACTACCTGTGCCAATTATCCCAAAGCTATCACCCTTATATATTTTTGCGTACCAGAAATGCAAATGAACACATATTTTTCTGGCTCTATACAATATCATTCCTACCTAATGACTGTCAAGATCATACAAAAAATCTTTGCAGGTATTGTCAACACTGAAACTAACATACCTAATAGAACATTACTTACTGTGCTTGCTGGGCAGCAAATGGACATCAACTCCATTGACCTTGACAATGACATCTCCAACGTGAACCTAAAAATATAAAGAAAGAAGTCTACGTGATCTTCTGGTTATTACTGACTCTGTTTCTCCACATATGCACCCTAGTAACTGTATGTCCAAGTGCCCCACCACCAGGACGTTTCCCACCCCAACAAGGATCAGATGTTAAGGCATTTGTAAACATACATGGTCCGATAATGGTATTGAGGAAGATAACTCCGCACCTAAGAAGAAATATTTGATTGAAAGGTTTGCACGGAAGAGGGTTTCCTTGGTGACTGTCACCTTCTAAAAAGTACATCGGGGAAGCAATAAATTGTAATCTAAACGTCTAACACTAGCAACTAAAATAAAGACTAACAAATTGCAGTTTGCGGTCATTGCACAGAATGTAACTTAAAATCCTAAACACAAGTATCAAGCATATTAATTACCAAAATATAAGATCTTTTAATTTTAGGCCCCTCAGATATCAATCTCCCTTGTTGCCAAACAAATATCTATCCAAAAGCTTGCCTTTAGAAAAAAGTGGCTTGTGAGGGAGTGGAGAAACACAGGTCAGAAACAGAATGGCTGAAGACCTTTAGCAATTGTAGTAGTAGTAGTAATAGTAGTAGTAATTGTAGTAGTAGTAGTAATAGTAGTAGTAGTAGTAGTAGTAGTAGTAGTAGTAGTAGTAGTAGTAGCAGTAGTAGTAGAAGTAGTAGTAATTGTAGTAGTAGTAGTAGTAGTAATAGTAGTAGTAGTTTTATTAGTAGTGCTAGTAATAGTAGTAGTAGTAGTAGTAGTAGTAGTAGTAGTAATTGTAGTAGTAGTAATAGTAGTAGTAGTAGTAATAGTGGTAGTAGTAGTAGTAGTAGTGGTGGTAGTAGTAGTAGTAATAGTAGTAGTAGTAGTAGTAGTTGTTGTTGTTGTAGTAGTAGTAGTAGTAGTAGTAGTAGTAGTAGTAGTAGTATTAGTAGTAGTAGTAGTAGTAGTAGTGGTGGTGGTTGTAGTAGTAGTAGTAGTAGTAGTAGTAGTAGTAGTAGTAGTAGTAGCAACAGTAGCAGTAGTAGTAGTAGTAGTAGTAGTAGTAGTAGTAGTAGTAGTAGAAACAGTACTAGTAGTAGTAGTATATTAGTATTAGTAGTAGTAG